>JAMKCH010024662.1:0-42971 GCA_023653785.1 Ophioderma brevispina | reverse complement strand
ACATCTGATGATAAATTTTGAGTTAAAATCATCGTCCCAGCCGTTTGGATAGTAGAAGCAAAAACAATGTGTCTTAAATTGGCCCATAGGACAGTGTGTGTTAATTATGTGGCCAACCACATTTGGAAATATTTTTTGTTCATAACATCAACTAAACTTTCACTAGGGGTAAATGAGAAACATATGAACTTTCCTTTCTTCTCATACATGTACCTGAATCTCAATTCGAAGTGTTCTTTATTCTACACCAAGATAAAACAAAATATATATGGCGACTACAATGTTGACGACTAATTTGGATTATTTTTAAATGCCATATCTTCATTCCGTGTAAATTTTACAAATTTCATTGTGACACATGTGATTTTTCTTCAAAATCTTGTTCAACAATCTCTCTATGGAGAATGCACCGGTAATGCTCTTGCATGTCCCTACTTAATCAAGTTGTCAAATTTTTGTCGCCACTGCTTAAAAATTGTTCTAAACTAGAGACATTTGGCAACAGGGTCCAAACAGCTGCGTGGGGACAAGGTTGTCACCCACCTTTAATTTGTGTGAAAAATTGCAATTTTACATTAATTGCGGGCTGCCAGTATAGCTGACAGGACAACTTAGCAATCCGTTGTGAATGTGTCCGTGTGTCATGGTGTACCCTAACATGTTAATGTTTTTTTGGGGGGAGCGGCCCGCAGCTTATGTTCTTTGAATGTAGCGAGCGCAAGAACCGAGACCAGAAAAAAAAATTCTAGTTTTCAACTCTTTCATCAACTCCTGCTGGTTTAGCATGCTAGTTATAAATCCATCAGATAACCCCCTACTTGTAGTACTTTAAAAGTTGGTAATGTGAAATCCCAACAAAGTATACCTTGACCAAATCGATTTGACACTTTTTTCATAGTGGACATTCAAAGTTAGTGGTGTGCTGAAAGAAAATAACCAGTTTTGAGCAACTGGCAACTTTGGGGGACTCACTGAATATTTTATTAAACGTTCGTACAGTTTTAGTAAAGCTGTTTTTTTTTTCTGACTTGACGTTTTTCCTTTTGATTGTGCAGGAACGAAAGTGGTCATCGGTGCCCTCTATCTTGAATCGCATGGATCCCCCGAAGCTTCCGCCCACCTACAACAACAAGACCATAAGTTCACTGCTGTATTCCAGAGCGGCGTTGATTGCAATACGGTGTAGCTACTCCAACAGGGAAGTCAATCCTTGTGAGTTTGGTTTAATTTTCCCTGCAAATATGTGAGTAACTTAACCCCATGGACACTACCTGCCTATCTTTCTGTTGCATTTAAGCAGTATTGTGATTGGTCATTGGTAGGTAATACTCTTTGTAATGAGCAAATTAGAGATACTGTAAGAAGAAGGTGGGTATGATTTACACAGAGATATAGAAACACTCGCTTGATTGGTTACTCATATGGCTATCTCATTTTGTGTCCTGTAATGAGCCAATCGAGATATGATGTATAGTATTGCCCAATGGCAGGGAAATAATCCTGGTAAGTTATCATTTCCCCCAGGAGATACTTGAATTATGGTTTTGAGGGGTTCTGCTCTCCGAAGTTCTGATACTTATCCCATTTTCTAAGGGGTTATTTTCACTTAAAAATGGCTGATTTGACCATTTTGGGGGCATTTTTTCCTGAAATCGGTACGCATTTCTAAGAATTTTCCCCGGGGGGCCACTTGTAGTCCAAGGTGGATATCATGCTCCTTACAGAAATGAGGGTCGTTTTTTGAGATCAAGCGATGTACGCGAGTAACATTGTTTAGGTATCAAATCATAACAAATTCAAAATTTAGGGTATGCGTTTCAATGCCGACAAATACGTGTTTAGGGTGGTGATATTTTGAATACTTGTAAAAATCACATTGAAAATGCTGGAAATAGTGGATTTTGTTTCCCACTCTAATTCGTTTGTTGTGTCTCCTACACACATAGCCTTTATACTTAGGAGTTTCATTCTATTTTCTCTTGTTTAATCTACGCTATTATGACTGAATCGTTCCAAGTATATGTGCGCAGAAACAGAATTAGGGTCTCTCTAATTTAATGGCCATCAAAACAAGTTCATGAATTTATTCCGGGTTTTTTAGTCCATTGAAATGGCTGATTTGCAGAAAAACAACTGTCCCAATAATTACAACTCCGACAACTCATTATCCCAAAGATACATGGACAAAACTTTAAAGAGAAATGAAATTTAAAAGGATTAAGCAAGCAATTGCTAATCCGAAAACATCGAAAAAATCATTAATTCATATTTTATATTTTTGTTACTGCATGGATATGCGAACATAAACCTGCGAGAGTTTGCTTAAAATCCGTGTTTACAATGTCAAGGCAGTACTTTTTTAAATCTGATTTTGTAATAAGGTGGAGAGATTCTATACGGGCGTATCAAAATTCTGACCTTGAGATCAAAAACAAAAAACTTTCCCGGTGAATAACACAGATTTTCAGTGTGATTTTGTTCACCATGATCAATTAGTTTGACCTCAACACCAACATTATTGATCTTTGTTCAAGTCTGGTACTGGTGTACCATGATCGGCTGTTTAGTGCATACTTTTGTTCACTGTAATGTCTCTTTGCGGGAGACGGTATGACAAATTTCCCCAATACTCAATTTTTTTTTCACTATTTGGTGGTTTGTTTCTACTTAAAGCAATTTCAATAGGACTTGTACCACTTATCCCTGATTATAGTTAAAACATGCATTTCCACATTTTTGTTATGCTCTCGCATTATCACTGCGTAATCCGTTAAATGAATAGATTTAAATGTTAAACTATTGCCCTAGTTAATGCACAAATTGATGCTTTTTACTCATAAGAGTGAAATAAAATCCACCAAACTCAATAAATAGGTGTAATATTTTCCTTTACAGGGCCATTACCATATGATTATAGCCTGTTCAGTGTAATACTGCTAACCGTATTCCACTCACCCAGTTTTGGGCCATTTTCAACCACATTATCTCAATCATTATGGCACGAATTTCAAGGGGTGAGTAGAATAAGCTTGCAAGGCAACATTTTTTTTAAATGTAGGCCTACTCATTTAGGGTAGGCAAATAAATGTCCAATTACTTGTTTAGGAATAGTAAAATTAAACGCAAAACACTTGTTAAGGGTAACAATCAACCCCCAGTACTTAGTTAGGGTACAAAATCCACCAAATACATGCATATAGGGTGTTTTTTTCTGTCAAGTGAATATGCACTTACTGTTTAGGATACATTTTGAGAGGCCACAGATGATCAATGATATCCACCTTGAAATGCAAGTTTCTTCTTGAAACTCCTAACCCCATGTCAAGATTTTTTCTAAACATACCCCTGTCCTAGAATTTTCTACAAAACCCCCGCCCCATGCTAAGAAAATTTCTTGTCTACGAAACCTACCCCAATGTCTAGCAGTTCTATGAAACCCTACCCATGTTCTAAGAAGTTCTATAAACTCTAACCAAATGTCTAAGTCTAAGATTTTTTTTATGAAACCCTACCCTAGGTCCAAGAATTCTCTCTTAAATCCTACCCCATTTATCAGAATTTTCTATGAAACCATACCCCATGTCTTAGAATTTTCTATACACTATACCCTGTAGAAGGGTTTTTTCTTTGCAAAGTAACCTATTTGTGTGGCATGTCCTGTATGCCTAATATTTTTCCCCAACAAAGGCATGCAAGTTTTGAAGAAAGGAAGTTGCATGTAAATTGAGAAAATAGTAAGCTTCTTCAGATGCCAAAATTTTGACCACTTCTGGTAAAATCTGGGGTTCTGGAACAGGCTATTAGCGATCAGACATTGGCCCTTTAATTTTGGCTTAATCGATCCAATTTTATATCAGACTTGGGGTAAGGTGGCAATATGGGTGTCATTTCTATGTGGATGTTGTGTCAAAGGTTCATTGTGCCAAGGTCAAAGGGCACTGAGTTCATGTTCCAGACGCCATCTTGGCCAGGGGGATGATGCAAGTTTTATTGCTGTATTGTTTTAACAATCATGTTTTCTTTTCTACATAGTCACCTCAACGAAACAACCACGATTTAAAAGTTTTGAAAAAATGAATGGGAAAAGTCCTGTATGACCCAAATCTTAAATTTCATAAAATAAGCTTTGTTTTTATAACCAAATCTATAACTTTTGGCAGTAGTTGTAATGTACTAAAAACTGATCTTTTTTGCAGCCCTTACGCTATCTTCACTTTGTCCCCTTAATTATGTGATGTTTGGAGACTTAAGGTTCGTTCACAATTCCCACTGCACTTGCAGTGCAGTAGTACATTGACCGAATAGCAGTCTCTGCTCAGCTGCTGAAAAGCAGTACTGCAACAAAGTTTATTTAATTTTTACTGCATTGCAGTGGTTTTGCTTCATTGTTGCAGTAGAAAGTGATCGATTATTGGTAGCTGCAGCGCACTGCACTGCATTACAAGTGAAGTATGAATGGACCTTTAGGCTAAGGGTTGATGATCAGGTTTCCTGCCGCTTTGTTTATGTGCCTATGCTTAAAATCAGTTATTATAATTGGGTACTGTTTCTTTTTTTTCAGCCCCCTATGCTATCATCACCTTCCCCTTCGTTATTTCTGTTATGTTTGGAGACTTATAGGCCATGGTTCCATTATTCCTTGCTGCTTTGGTTTATGGTGCCTTTAACGAGAAGAACTTGTCAGCACTAGCTTGAAGGATAGGTATGTGGTATTAACACTTAAAGCGTTATGTCAGTAATGGTAGTATTGATTGATACCTGCTTTATCACATGTTTGTCCAAGAATGGAAAGAAATTCCCGAAGCTACTCAAATGTAAATATGGGGTACGTTTCCTCATACCTTTTTAGCAGTTAAGAATGGTTACATAGCTGAATTTTCTAGCATTATTGCAGTGCGTAATTGAATTGAGATTCCATACGTAACGATTATTATTTCGTACAAACATGGCATAGCCCTCTTATGACAAGGCCCTTATTATGTCAAACCTCATTTTGACCCGGTCCCGCTGCGGTTGCGATACTTGACTTTACAAATTCTGTTTGCGCACTCAGTCTTTGACAGGTCGTAACGGGCCACTGCCCGCTCTTAGGGGCAAATTTCCCCGTCTTGGTTAATTTTCCCTCTCAGGGGTGGTCAAAAGGTCCAATTTACTATGCCCGGTCAGGTCTAAAAAATGCTGATTTAGCATATTTTTGCAATTTTTTTCCGGCAAGTCGTCGGGGGGGCAACCTGCCCCCCTGCCCCTACCCCGGTGCCTGTTACAAACCACTGGTCTTTGATGACTTTTACATGACATCTGAAAAGAGTGCTATACATTAAACACGTAGTCAAAAAAAATATGAAATCTTTAAAAAAAATTGACTGACTATTATCTTAGGACTTAAAGCCAAGTTTCCATGTTCAGTCTGCAAAAGGTTTAACATGAAACTTCTCAAGGCGTTGTGTTTTCGCATCAGAGCTAAAACTAAAACAAACAAATAAATGTTGACATTTATATAGTGCTTTTCACAATGTATCAAAGTGCTTTACATTTATCTGCTGCCACTAGAATATGTCAGCCACAATCAAACTTACAACATGCGGCCACAGTCGATTTCGTTCTCCTCTGCGCATGCGCAATATGATTTTTCCTGAATGGTCACAATCGAGGTCACTATCGGACATATTTAATGAGCTTCACTGTGCGTGCCGTCAGTCGTTGACTAGATCCTTACATCCCTGTCGAATTCACAGTAGTAACCAATGGTAGCGTGGCCGTAGTCGACCTTACTTGAACTATATAAAACTTAAAGATTGCTATTTTTTTTTTTTTCATAAATTAACCCTAAAATATGGCTGTTCACTGAAATTTGATATACCAGTACTTCAGCCGCTCAGAAAAAAGGTGAGGCCTTTTTTCTTTATTGCAGTTATAAGGAATAGACCCCTAGATGTCTCTAAAAATCACATGAAAGTGACTTTGTTGATCATAACACAATTAGGCCTATCACCATCCTAAATTTTTTATTCGCTTGGGTTTCCCTGCATGTACCAATATATTGTTTGGTCCCATATTGCAAGTATGTCTTATGCCCCTTTTAATGTGATGTAAATTCTGCACGGTAATGGGGTCAGATGAGGTTGAGTTCCCTTTCCACCCCTGTACCCACCCCTTCCCCCGCCCCACCCACCCCACTCCTCTCCCCACCCCCTGCAGACGACCTTGTCCAAATTTTCAAAGATGTCGAACTATCTCATTGACCACCCCACTGTGTGAGAAGCACTACATGTACAACCCTTGTGCACTACCCTCACCTACCCCCTCCCACACCACTTTAATCACAAACGAGAATGCAGTAATCATATGTCAACAACGTAGTATAACTGCTGACCCCACTCTGCCTGGAAACATACAGATTCCCTGTCCCTGCACCCAATCCCCTCCACCATGCCAGCGCTCTATAAACATACCATCCCATCTTGCCCCCTCCCCTCCCTCTCCTCCCCCCCATCCCAGCCTCTAATTGATCAGACATGTGACACATCATTAGCTATCATTATTACTATTATCATTCCTTTCATTTCCAGCCAATTGTACCCCTAGCATGCACCTACGCTCGTGGCCACATCACATAGCATATGACTACCCCGGATTCCCGAATTATTGTGCATATCTTTTAGTGTGGTAGTTTGCATATCGCACACCGCCATACAGTAAAATTGGACCAATGCATGATAAAGGCGTATATGTTCAATAAAAATGTGTATCAACATACAAAATATTTTGACAACACACAACGGGGAAAATTCCAACCATTTACTATCGCTACTCACCATAAGTCATCAATTACAACCGAAAAGTTAAAAAAACGTGATTGGCCAAAGTTGCCGAAAAACTGTCGGAGAATCGACTTTTCTTTCACTGCTTTTATTCCGGAAAAAGGCAATGAGTAGAATTGGGCTCACAGATATAAAAAAATTGTAAAACTGCATCGGTACCACGCAACATTTTCCAAGGCAATTCGGTTTGATGTTTACCATCAATATTATGGCCACAGAGATTTCCCTCATGACGTGACACGTTGAATGACGTCATATAATGAGCAATTTATGATCGTTGATTCGTGCTGAACAGTTTTCATTTTTTGTGTCAGCTGCCTACAAATGCCCAAGGCATCCTCATACCTTTGGGGCGGCGCTCATTGACAATATTCCTAACAGCTCCCCATTTAGCACCATGGGTGGAGAGAGGCAAGCGAGGTTATAGTGTCCTTGCCCAAGTGCAGCAACCATTGGCTTCAGCAGGACTCGAACCTCATGCCTATTGGGTCATGAGACGGTCGTGACCTAGCTAACCTAGTACGATTTCATGTGAGGGACCGGTTGTTCCGATGACATGCAAACAGACAGTGTGTTATTTAGTTAAAACAGGATTAACTAAATTCATTAGGCATTAGGCTATCGTCTAACAGGATTTACCCACGCCGATTCCACGTACGGAATCTGCGCGTGCTGGTGATGGTTTTCAGAGCTGATGAAGTAGCCTATTTCTTTTGTGTGGATTTTGCATTGGTTGGGCGGGTGTATTGCCCCGCGATCTAGCCGTGGGTTTTTGAAGGGCAATGCAACTTGGCAAGAGTTTCCATGTGTACCCCCTTTCGAAGTTACAAGTAAAAATTTTTTTTTGCCTTAGGATTAGGATATTTGTTAGTGTTAGTCCCATAAATAAAATCAATTTGTTTCATGTAGAATTTAAGAGGGTACATATGGAACGCTTTTCGGCTGCAAGGGTCAAATGCAGACGTATCCATGCCAACTCAACAAGGTATGACCACATTACACCCTTTTAGATTTCCTTCATTTTACGCAAAGTGCTTGAACTTTATTGGAAATGTAAAATTTATACAGTTTCAGCTTCTATCTCCATTTTTTGTATTGCCAATGTGGTTATTTCTTTTGAATTTATCTAGATCTTGGCATGTTTTTCGGGGGTCGCTACATCATCCTACTGATGGGATTGTTTTCAATGTACACAGGATTTGTCTACAATGATATTCTCCAAAGCAATGAATATTTTTGGTTCATCCTTTAATGCTTCTAAATGGAATATAGGTAAGTAATTGTGTGTACTATAGTTTTGTTTGACTGTCTGCACAGGAACATTTCCTCAAGGCCTCTGGCCTGTTCCTGGTTAATTATTTAGAATGGGCACGAACATGCTTATTTTCGCTGATTACCAATAATACAAACAAACGAGCAGCCGGACCTGTTTTCACACGTACCAAGGTCAAAGTTCCATACTAATTAAAATATTACAACTGTGCATTACTACTGTGCTAATATGTGATTATACGTCACACTCGTCATAGCAACACGAACATGCTATAGCTCACGCTAAATTGGAAGCCATTTCGGAAATCTGAAAAAAAAATATGGTGCCCGATCTTTGTGACAGACATGTCTGACAATGTTTTTGGATATCTAAGAATCATTTTATAATGCTGGACAAAATGTGACTCGGGGGGGGGGGGGGGCACTCTTCATAGACAAGTTGGTATCATTCGCATCCAAGAATTTATGTAAAGGGGTGTTTTTCAGGAACAGGTGCGTAACATAAAGAGGGTCTAAAATCACCAAAAATCAGAAAAAAGGTATATTTTTTAAATCCAAACTTATGAATTAGGATCCATATTGAGCATAAATTAAACAAGTTTGTTCCGGAAGTATGTACTTATACCTTCAAACCAGGGCATTCAACGCATGGTAAAGGAGTCCTACGCCTGATTTCGGTGCAGGCCTATATCTTAATGGTTTGAAAAATGACGACTCCTAAATTGTTATTGCCTGATCGTTGCTACCAATATAGTACTACCTGCTAGTGTGAGATTCTAGCCCAAATAATGCACCAGGAAGCATATATTTTCAACTTGTCTCACAGCGGTACTATTCATGTTTATGAGTGTGCATTGTTCCGTTACCACTTCAGTGTATAAGGGGGAGGTCCATGTCGAACCAACATTTTGTTTTTCGTGCACCATTTTTTTTTAAACGAAGTATTTTGCCCAAAATTTAAAGTAATTGCCTAATTACAGTTGTCGCATATTTTGGTGGAAAATTTAAATTGGCCATGGCGTTTTATGCTATTAGCATAAACATTTTGGTGGCACTATTCAAAACTTTCCACATGGAACCCCTTATACACCAAAGGGAGAGCACAAGACCATATAAACATAAAGGGCCATGGTCCAACCCCTCGTCCCCAGAGACTCCATTTTTACCGAAAGTGGTCAAACTTTTGGTATCAGAAGAAAGCTACTATTTTTCTCATTACCCTGTGAAATCTTAGGGCTAAAGGACACCGTGGTTGGTTTGAAGTTATGAGCGAAAATGTGCCTCGTTTTTGCCCCACATCAAAATGGATGAAATATTGGCGCCAAAACTTAACAGAAGGGATTTGGGTGAAGGCCAGTCTATCAAGATGAAATCTTCATATACTTATCCGCCTTTAAAATAGAATTGTACATGTGATGAATTTCATTGATATTTGGTTCTTTCTTTCTTGTTTTTGCAATAGTCCAGAGCTGTTGAATGAAGCTCCAACCCTTCGTTAAATCCGGTTTTTGCATTGGTGAGCCTACCCGAGTATTTTGATTCCGGTAATAGTTAGGTTGTTATCAGAGTTGTAGGTGCATTTTGGGACTTAATCAGTTTTGTTTTTGTGTGCCAAGCTATTGCCTATGCCATTCTTGCTAAGTACTTCCATGGAGGCAAGAGACAAGACATTTTCCAAGAAAATCCAATTTTGGAAAAAGAAGTGTAAGTTGTTATTTTACTGTTGATATGATATTTGATGGTCCAATCTAACATGCCTAACTGTAAATCGTTAATGAGTACAGATTTCCGCGCACCTATATCGGTATCGGTACTGATATTTGTCAGATCGGATCGGTAATTGGAAAATCTCCCCTAGTACCGATCGACCCCCTCCGATCATTTCAACACTGCATGAATTTTAGAACTTTACGAAACAAACAAGAAAAATAACAATACATGCTGTAGTAATAATAATTCAATTAAATACCTCAGTGAAAACAGCAATTAAGAAGCATCATTACTATAAACCGTATATGCCAGCATACAATACGAGTGACACGCATTATAACATGATATATAAACAACAACGCAGGCATCCACGGCTTCTTATACAAAATGACAAGGCGATATGTATTCCTCCAACTATATTTTGATCTGACGTATTTCATGATTCAATAATTTCTCCTAGTCCTTGGTTTCTTGCTTACCCGTAATATTTCACCATGATTCAAATTACTACAAGTGACTACATTTATTTATATTAAAAAAGTTTATATTTTTTCTATCATTTAACTTTTCTTCAGTTTGTTTGCAAATATTGCTTTATAATAAAACAATCACCATGCACTTCAAGAGATTCGGGAAACCCCCAAGTCTAAAAATAGCATAGGGATGACTGAATTGACCATTCTACTTTACCCCAACCCTTCGCGTGTCAACGTGTGCAAAGCACCTAGAAAGGGAGACTGATGACCGGCCGTGTACACCGTGGAGTTCAAGCACATTCTGGCGTTCAAACACACTAGTATAAACATTCAGTTATCTTAGAAATCCCACTTTATGTTCTAAAATTCCATTTTCTTATCGCACGTTGATTATTTACAAGAATGACTTATCTCAGCAGTTTGTTCATAAATATCTTGGGGAGTTGTCTGAATAGCAAGACAAACAAGATACTTCCTTAAAATGTGTAGGGTGTATTATATATGGAAAATTCCTTCTCCACGTGTCATTCAAAAAATATATCCGTAAATCGCGTATCGGTAATCGGGCCGATCGGATTACAAAAATATCGGTATCGGCCGATACCGAGAAAACGTAATCGGACATCACTAGTAAATATGAGCGTACGTATTTAAATTAAAGAATAATTGGCTTTTATAAATATTTTACTGTCCTTTTTAGTCACTGATCATAAATGCTGTAATTAGAATGACTGTAATTAAAATAAGCATTACAATGTATTTATTTATGTTTATCTGTCCTTGTAAAATGTGTTGATGTTTGAGTATGTGATACACAATGTGACACAATTGTGTTGAGGTGTCATTTAAATTCTATTACCTTACCATTACCAGCTTGGCAAGAGATTTTGTTTGCAGAAATGTGAGAAAAAGCTGGAGGCGGGCCGTACACAGGATTTTTTTTGCGGGGGGTGCAGGTCTTCTAAAAAGTTGACCTTTTTTGTAAAAATGGACCTAACCGGCACTAAAATGGTCCTTTTTTGGACGTGTGAACATCTCTTCACCAAATGGTGGACTTTTTCAAATCATTATTTTTCTCTAAATTTTGGACCTTTTTTATAAAAAAAGTGACCTTCGTTGCCGATTTTTGGAATTTGGGGGGGGGGGGTGGGTGCAACCGCATATCAACCGCATATGGGGCCTGGCTGGAGGGATGGTGAAACATGTTGAAAAGAAGTTGTGGTGTGACGTGCAATCTGCAAAAGGATTCTCTACGGCGGTTCCAGTAAGTACGTATCATGAGGTCTAAATTTAAAAAAAAGTTGGCGTAAACCAGTGTTTGAAAATTCGCAAGACTGGACAAATATCGCACTGCAAAGGGAAAAATTGATCTCTCGTAGATATTGTTGTTAAAACTTTTCGTGTGTGCGAGGACCAAGTACCACCCTACAAAATGTTCAATTTTTCTCACTAGGTTCTATAGGTTCAACCAATGACTGAAATATAACCCAGACCCTAGAATTCTCCCGAAACGGCGTAACCAAAATCGAGGTGCCCAAAATATTATAATGAGCATACCACGTTCAGTTATCATCGTTTTTGGGCACAACCATATTTGTTTACGTATCGTCGTATTTGGAAAATCCTTATTCATATTATGAGACAACGCGGTATTTTACTTTCGTCACACTTAGCGAGTGAAAACAACAATAACAACAGCTGCCACATGCTATCGACTCGACTCAATATCTTCTTTGCCTAAGCAAAATTAACAGGGGGTCATCGGGAGACCTTTTTGTGCATTAGGCTGGCAGGAATCTTTTTAGAAGCATGTTTCTAGCATGGTTCTTCAATCGATTGGTTTTCCGCATAATTATGCAGAAAAATCGGCCGATCAACCTGGAACCGGGAAATGCACCACTGAAACATAAAAAGCGTGACGCACATAAGCATTACCTTTGTAACTGATGTCCTTTACACAAAACACCCATGTTGACATGAGATATGCATTTTTCCTTCTGAGAAGGTGAAATGCCCCAACATACCATTTTAGCACCCCAAAAGAGAGATTGGACTAGACCAGTGACCCCATGTCACAAACCGCTGTCGACCATCACTCTTCCCGACTTCGTTTTGGCCGCCATACAACACGGACGCGTGTACATTTCATCGCCGCGCTGTGATTATCAGGCCAAATTCTGATATTTTTGATACTGGACTGTTTGTCGTCTCATACGGAATAATCCTATTACTATAATATACCATAACTATCTGGATAAATTACTGGATTATATACTGGATTTATAACCCTCCTATTGGACGGACATAAACGGCGACTTTTTTACAACCCGTCGGAGAGCTTTTATTGTGTATCCTTTTTTACAAACCCCGCTGCGGTCAATGTGCTCTTGTAGCGGGTAAAATAGGTAAATAAAAGGGCGCCATTGCCGCACGTGTTGCGTGCTTTGATTCCCTTGCGTCCTTGTGAGCCGGTTCGGTCTTCTGTTTCTTGTAGTTATCATACTATCAATTAAAGTTCTAAATTGGGTGAGTGTGTCTTATTATTTAATTCTTATGCTTGTTGTGATTTTTTATCAAATATTGAAAACTAACTGAACTTGGAACATCTTACCGTGGTGATCTTTTGTTACCGCGGCGTAATCTTTGTCTCCGCGTTCGCGGGCCGGGCCGGTTTTACCCCGCGGCCCGCCTTTGTTTTTTTCTTTGTTTGTTTTCGTTCCGACACCGCGCGCCCATCTGGCTCGCTTCACCCGCGCCGCCCCGCGACCCTCTTTGGTTTCCTTTCTCCGTGCGTTCATTCGTCTTGCTTCCTCCCCCCGTTTGGTGCTCCGTTTGGTGCTCGTTCCTTTTCGTTGGCCTCTCAGTTTTCAATGGTTTCCGCCATTGAAACAACTGTTCCCTGTTTATGTTTCGCTTAGGAAAAGGGGGGGTGGGTTCGGGCTCTGGTCCGAGGTTCTTCCAAGGCGGCCCCGGTGCTTTGGGAGCACCTTAAGATGTTGTAGCTTCGGCTACTCTTCATGCATTTGTAGGGCGTTTCTCTCTCCTCTGGAGTTTCCTGCCCGTCACCTCGCTCCCGGCCGCTGGCTCGCCTTGTCTAGCCCTAGTGGCTTCTCCGGTGCGGCTAGCGCTGTCTGCTCTGTGTCCTTTTTTCCTTGGGGATTTTGGCGGATGCAGACATCCCGGTATAGCAGCTTCGGTTGCTCCTAGCGGTGTGCTAGTCGGTGGGGGGGCGGCCGCCTCCTTCGGGAGGGGCTTGACTGACTAGTACGCTGCCGCGCTGGCTCGCCTGATTTCGCTAGTTGCTGCGTTAAAATCGGTGCAGGCTAGCGTGGTCTGCTCTGCCCTTTTCCCCTGTGGGATTTACCGGCTGCAGTCCGTCCGTTAGCGGTGTTTTGGCAATGGTGACGCCCCGGGTTGTCTCCGAGGGGCCGATCCATCGACAGTACCGACACCCGGCGCTCGTGGTTTGGAGTCTCCTGCTCTGCGACCGCGCTGGGGGTGGCCGTGGTACCGGTCTCGGGCTTGATTAGTCCAGCCCTGAGGTGGTTTCCACCTCGGCGCCCGCCGCTTCGTGGCGCCGCGGGTTTCGATTATGCTCACTGCTCCCGCATGGCTAGCCGCTAGCCACTCTTGTCAATCTGGCTCGTGCTGCATGCTTCACCAGGCCTTCCGGCTAGTTGGGGCGCGCGGCGCTTCGCCATTGGCCCCCGCTCACGCGGGTGTAAACCGTGCGTCTGGTTACTGGTGGCGGTTCGTCCAGCGCTAGTTCACGCTAACGGTGTCAAGCCGTACGGCACACCACACCCTGCGTGGCTATCCTGCTAGCCCCGCGCGGGTAATCTGGCTCGTGCTGCTTTGCTTCACCAGGCTTCACATGGCTATGTGGGGAGCGCTCGCTTCGCCTGGTGGCCCCCCCGCTCACCGGGTTCCTCCGTGTGCTGTGTACTGGTGCGGTTCGGCCAGCGCTAGTTCCCGCTAGTTCCCGCTGTTAACGTACAAAACAGACACCAACCCGTGGGTGTTTCCTTACGGCCCCTCGTGGGTAGCCTTCGGGGCTTGCTTGCCCTGCCATGGGGGGGCTCAGTGCAGGTTGTAGCATGCCCTCTCAGGGCGTGCCCGGCGCTGCATGGTGTTCCGTTTATTTTTAATATATATCAGCCGTATCGGCGTTGATTCCGGGTGGGCCGTTTATCCGCCGTCGTTGGCGTGGATTTCCGGGCTTAACACTGCAATCTGGTCTCCTCTTACGGGGGCGTTGCTTGGCTTTTTTTTTGTCCCCCTTCCCGGTGTTGACTTTCAACTCGCGGCTCCGCGACCGGTCTCCCTTGTGGGGATGTTCGCCGCCTTTTGGCTCTCGAGCATCCCTTCAGGGATGCTGTAGGTCTCTCGTTGGTTTCCTTGGGGTCTATAAAAACTCAAGTCTGCTCTTTGGGGCGGGGCTCCCCTACGGGGCGACCTAGCTGGTTGGCTTCAATCACCCCCCCCCCCCTGCTGGCATGTCGCCTTGCCTTGGTGTGAAAGCCCTCTGTCTTGTGTAAGTCCCCTGGGTTACCGCGGCATTCTCTGACGTTGCTCTAGCCTCAGCTTCGGCTGCATGGTCCCGCTAGGGGGGTGCTCCTTCCTGCCTTGGTGTTCCGAGCCCGCCCTCGGCCTGGGATGGGGCGCATCACCACCACCCCCCCCCTGCCGTCTATAGTTTGCAGCTTCGTCGAGATCCACACCTTAGCCTTAGCACTCGTTTCCCGGCTCCCTGGGCTTTTCAGCGTCTGGGTCCCTTCGCTTCCCGTCGCTGCCCTTCTTGGCGGCTGACTGTGCTCTGCCCGCTGCCCCGGTAGCCTGTCCTTCGTGGTGCTAGTCGGGGCCCGTTCCGTGTGCACCATCAGGGCCTTGAGGCCTCTGGTCTCTGCCAATTAGCGCTGGCCCATTTAGGCCTTGGCTGTCCTGGCTCTTAGGGTCTCGAGCCTGTAGCTTACTGCTACCTAGCCTGTCCGCTGTCCCCCTCGGGGAGCTTGGACTCTGGCTATGATTCACTTGCTGCTTCCCCTCCTGGGAATCAGGGGGGCCTACGCCGCTTCCCGAGTCAGGGGGCCTGTGACCGTTTCCGTCTTGCGTTATGTCTCTGTTCCCCCCCCCCTTGGGGTCTAGACCATGTTTCTAGCCTTGGCTTGATGCTGGTCTTGGGCTCTTTACCCCTGACTTCCCTGGGAGGTCGTTGCCTATAGCCTTGGCGTTCTTTGACTTCGCCTTGGTCCTAGCCGTGGGGCTTTCATTGTCTAGCTTTGCTTCTCGCCTTAGACCCTTCATCCCATCGGTGTACTGGCCCTGTTTCTTCCCCCGCAGCCTTGGGCTGGGCCCTTGTCCGGGGCCTGTTGTCCGGGTCCTGGCCCTGGCCTAGGTTCCTTGAGCCCCTGCTGCTTTGTTATTATACCTTGGCCCCCCCTTCGGGGTTTATGAGGCCTAATGCCTATGCTGTTATCTATGCTGTTGCGTGGCCCCTCCCGGGGCGTCACTGGGCCGGCCTCGGCCTGGGGTAGGGGCTTCTCCCTTGGCCTTACCCCCCCCGTATGGGGAACCTGATCTTGCGCCTTGGCTGTTCTTCCTTGCCTCTGTCGCGCACTGTTTTGTGCGGCGCGAGACCTCGGCCTACAGGCCCGCTGGTGCCCTCATGGCCTAGCCTTCTCTTGCCGGTCTCGGGCTTTTTGTCATTCATTCGTGACGCTGATGCGCGGGTTCCCTCATTATGGCTTGGCTCCCACCCCGGTGGATGCCCTCGCCCCCTTTGGGCTCTGTCGTCCGCTGCCTCCGCGCTGGTGGTTTGGCTCTTTTGTCTAACCTTACCTGTGCTCCCAGGCTTAACTCCTAGCCCTTGAGGTCTGTCGACTTCGCCTGGACTCCGCCTACTGTTGGTCGGTGTCTTGACCGTTGATCCCTTCTCCCTTTGTTTCGGGAGTTGGGCTTGCTTTGACATTTCCGCACAATTCCTGTTGGCTCCCAGCCTGAACTAACCGCCCCCTGCCGTGTCTCCTCCGTGGGGAACCTGGACACGGGTTTTTGGGTCGGCTCGACGTGCCCCTCTTTTGGGGCTCGTCGTACGCGCTTAGCGTCGGGCCTTGTTCCGGGCTAGCGTTGGGGCTCGTCCGGGCCTTGCTTTGGGGCTTGTCTCGTCCGGGCCTAGCGCGGGTTCCCGGCCTTCAGGCCCGGGGTGTCTCCCGATTCGTCGGGGGCTGGCTTAGGGGGTTTCCCCCCTCCTCTTCCATCGGTTTCAGGCTTCCTTTGTTCGATCTCTCACTTGCGGGTTTTCTTTGCCACGCCGTCTGTCCCAACTGTGCTGCCTAGTAGGAATCCCCGCGACGGGGTATTCCCTTCTTTGGTGGGTTCTCCGAAGTCGCCTTTCACTGGCGGCTTTCCTCTGCGTTGTTCCTGGCAGTTGGCTTGGTCTTTGTCTTTCCCCGCCGTGTGCGATTGGATCTTGTGCTTTTCCCCTTAATACCCCTTCGGGGTCCTGGGGGCACTTTCAGTTGCTCTTGCTCCTGTCCTTTGCACCTGGGAGCTCTTTACATGGTGGTCTGTGGCCCACTTCCGACTGGGGATTTTTATCCCCTCTTTGAGTTTGTGACTTGATCTTTTTAGTCGGTGTGGGAGCTTCTTCTCGCTTCCCGGCGGAATGTCTCTCTTGGGCTGGGGCGTAAAACCCCCGTTGTAAGCATTTCTATTCTTCCATGTCTGACGTTCTCGAGTTTTGGTTGTCGAGTTGATTACTCCCTTCTTCTCGAGCCGTTGGTGATTTCCTTATTCGGTACCTCACCCGGGTAGCACCTCTCCGGTGGCTTTCTCCTCTCTTCCTCCTCTGGAGATATCGTGTCGAAGCCTCTGTGCTGTCCACGGGCCTCTGTCTTTTGGTGGCATCTTTTGCCCGTAGCCGGTGTTCGGCTAATTGGCTTCTTGTTTTGCCTCCTCGATACCGTTTTTGTTGTTCGTTTGGTCGCAGAAGTTCCGCATGTTAGGTTCATTCTGTCCTTCTACGATTTTGTCATACCCGTCACCTGCTCTCTTCTGACAGTCGCCACTGGTTAGGCCTTCTGCTGGGCTTTCCCGATCAGTTAGTTGTTCTCTTCTCGGCTCGGGTCGGCCTTTTCGGTTCGGGCTCGACTCTTGTTTTCTCAGAGCTAACCTCTGGTTCTCCCCCTCTGGTAGACTTCTCGGAGGTTTACCCACTCTGTCCTACCCTTTGTCCTTTGGGCCAGAATTGACTCTGGCCTGACCTGGGGGAGTGCTAGCTTATTATTAATCTCCATTACTTTACTGCTCTTGGTGCCCGGGGTTCTGTTCTTTTCTGGGCCCGCGCGGCTGCTCCCGATTTTCGAGAGGTCTGCCTCGTTCTTCCTTGTTTCTTTCCCCAGCGGGGGCTCTGTCTACCCTGCTACCCTCCGAATCGAGGGCTGCATCGTCCCTCCCCTCCCTCTCCTGGCTGTAACAGCCTCAGGTGAGACTTTTCGCTTATTTTGGAGGCTTGTTAGCTGTCTCCGATCGTCCGTTGTCTAGATTTTTCGGTCGGCTAACTCAGCCTCCCACAGTTTAAGGTTGTTTGGTTCGTCCTTCGTTAACGTTGGCTCGTTCCATTGACGCCTTTACGGCGTCCGTTCCTGACCCGAAAGCTAGCTCAGCTCCCTCTTTGGGATCTTGGGTTTTACGGTGAGTCTCTTGCGAAGCCCTCCAATTATCCTTTTGGGGTGTGGCGTCGCTCTAAAGTCCTCGGCCTTTATTATCTCTTTTCGGGTCCCCCTTTTGTCTTCCCGGCTGAATTAGCTCGGAGATTTCCTTCTCCTTGTAAAGCTGCTTCTTCTTCCGGTCAGGGTTGGACTTATTTCTCAGCCCTTCACGGGGCTGGGGCCTTTGCCTGCATTCAGTCTCTCACCTTTATTATCTCCCCCGGTTCTCTCTCCCCGTTGGGTTTATCTGTGGTGTTCGTTCGGTCCCCCTCTCTAGGGGGCCCGCTCATTGGTTTTTTGGGTTAGGCTTCTTTGCCCTGCGTCTTACGCGGGTCCGCCTTGCGCATCTCTCTGTTTCCCTCCCGGATCCTCAGGTTTTTGCAAGGCTGTGAGCCTTGTTATCATCTCCGCCTTTTCCGCGGGGTGCTTCTGGCCCTGTTTCTAGGGCCATTCGTCGCATTCCAGTCCCTTCAGAGTTCTCCTTCGCCTATTCCTTAGGCTTGGTTTTCTCTGCGGGATTTTCGGCTCTGGCTCTTCTCCAAAAAACTTTGGCTAGGTCATTTAAACACATTATAAAGTCTAAGGCCTGTTTACTCACTCCTTGGGTCTCCACTGTTAGGTTAGTGGTTTTTTTTGGCTTCTTGACTTTTGAATCTAGATTCCATGTGTTTTTCGTGCTCTGGCGTTTTTGATCTCATTAATTCAGCCTTTGACTGCATCCTATCGCCTCCAAATCCTATCGCCTCTCTCTGAATATCATGCTCCACCACCCTCATGCTCTCACCTCCGACTAGTGTGCTAGTCTGGTGTTGATGAAATCATTCATTCAACGGTGGTTAATGCATAAGTTTCAGTCCACCTTGGTGTAAGGAAATCAAAAAGTTCATTGTACATGTTTATTCAAAAAACCATATGTTTTATAAATCATCGAACCTGAAGCCTGATTTCCTTTTCAATGTTTGAACTTCCC
Organism: Ophioderma brevispina; assembly: GCA_023653785.1. Classification (NCBI taxonomy): domain Eukaryota; kingdom Metazoa; phylum Echinodermata; class Ophiuroidea; order Amphilepidida; family Ophiodermatidae; genus Ophioderma; species Ophioderma brevispina. The sequence goes on along the minus strand of JAMKCH010024662.1, from coordinate 24,013 downwards.
CGCTTCCATGGCCCCGCCCCACAGCATGAATATGGATGTGTTCTTTCCGTGTGGGCTATGGGCCAAAAAAGGAATTGGGGGGAAGAGTGATGGTCGACAGGTGTGACCTGGGTCACTGGTCGAGTCCATTCTCTCTTTTAAGGGGTGCTAACAAAGGATTTGGGGCATTGTCACTTCCAGAAGGAAAAGTGCTATGTTCAGCAAACATTGGGAAAGGAAATCAGGCTTCAGTTAGATGATTTAAAAACATAAGTGGTTTTTGAATAGTTTTATATGCGTGTTCTTGCGCCTCAACAGTGACGACACCCGAGTGCTTTACACAAACTCAAGTCAACAACCAGCGTGCGCGCGTGTGTGAGAAAATCGGTTACGGTCTTGGGCTGTATTCCATACTACATACAAAACACGCGATCCCTCTTGGTTTATATTCTACTCAATGTTCAGACCCATTACGATATTCAAACAAACATAGTAACGGACCCCTGAGCAAAAACATCCATAGACCCCCCTTCGTTTTTTCCCTGGAGATATTGAGGATTTTTAGTTTTTCATTTACAACACATTCGCTATGACGACTGATACGTTAACTCTTGCCAATCAACCAATTTAGATAATATCTTTCGCAGTCCGTGACAACAGACTACAAACCGTGGGAAATACTTACTGGACCGCCAAGGAGTTCTGTTCCTGGAGGACAGGGTAATGTAAATGGTGGATGTGGAGAGAAGGCGGCTTGTGCCAGCTAGAGTAATAGGTTTTGGTTGTTTGATGTGGAGTTTCTAACGAAACGATTTCCTTTTAAGTAAAAGGAATGGGTATATATTATAGAAGATCAGTGCTGCTATATGGGAGTGAGCAATGTGGGCGGGGAATTTTGAGGCAGAGAGAATGAGGGTTAGAGTTGCATGTTTTGTGAAGTAATGGATAAGAGAAGAAGCCTGTGATTTATGCAGAGTTGGGTTTGGAAGAAGCCGGACCGGTGGCAAGGCAATGTTTCATTGGTATGGGGATGTCTGAGGAAGTAATAATGACATGCATGCAGTTTTAAGAAGGGTTTTAATTAGAGTTTGAGGTTAGGTTTTTGAGGAGGGGACAACCAAAGAATACATGGAAGAAGCAAGTGGAGAGGAGAATAGGATGATGCACTGGAATTGGGCAAAGTGGGAGTGGGGGAAAATGTGATTGTTTGTGAGAGTGAGAATAAATCCCCGACCTCACAGGGAAAAACCGGATTTTAAAAACTTTTGATTTTCTAACAACTTAATGTTTCCCTGTAATTTCTTCCTTCTCCTTCCGAAGATCTGGCAAGTCCTGATAACCAGTTGAATTACCCTCAAATTCTTCAAGATGAAAACGAAGTACTATTCCTCTTGTAATTGCCCAGATGACTCTGGTCTGGGTGTATCCTAATTCTGTTTTAATCATGTGTAGTAGACATATCAAGTTGTGGTAAACTGTTTTAAAGTAACGATGATGTGCCAATCTAAAGTAAAACAGTGACATATACTATTTGAATACTGTTGGTCTGGTCTATGTGTCTGTCCTGTCGGTCTGGCCACGTCTATTTTCTTGGCAGACCAAAGGTCGCACATTCCTGAAACTTTGTGGGTGGGTGCCCCTTGACCGTCAAAACCCCGAGTTTGGATTGTTTTAGTTGATCCAAGAGGTCATCAGGGGTCATTCAAGTCAAAGAGGTTAAATTGTGTAAACGTGGTGTAAGGACATGAACTTGGTGGGAGTCGATTGTTGATGCTGGGGTCATTCAAGCCCAAGGTGATCGCGAATCCCGGGGACCCGCCATCAAACTAATACCGGTGATCCCATATAAAATATCCTTATTTGTAACAACAATTATAACAAGCATTGACATGGTTAGCAACTTAATTTGACTTACTATTTGATGTGATTTGGGACCTTTTTTTGTAAACTACATGTATCCTTGAAAAGACAACACATTTGTGGTTTTTAAACTGTAAAAAAAAAAAAGAATTTTTGATGCCTAAATATTGGACCTTTCAATGTGTTTTCATCTTAATCTTTTTTCTCAGATATTTCAAGAACTACATAAACATCTGTTGTGCGTTCATTCTCAAATAATCTTCTTGATGGAGCAATCTTTGGGTAATCTGTGTGCTATGATCATCATCAATGGTTCTCCTCACAACACGCCTTGACATCAGCCACCGCCTCCAAGCCTCATCATCACCACTCTCATTGACATGTTTTAATGTTTTACCAAATCCACCTGAGGATGAACTGTATCCTGGACAGGTGTTGTGTATTGTGGTGTTAACCCCTTTGCACTGCCACCTATAAAATTCTGTGTGATTGGCTCATTACAGGGACACACATGATATAGTCCCGTCGGAGTAAACCAATCAAAAGAGTGCTTCTATATATCTGTGTAAACCATACCACCATTCCTTACAGTATCTCCTGTTTTTTGCTCAATATTTGATATTACCTTCCAAGTAACAATCACAATTTGAGTTTTAGGCAAAAGGCCCCTCGTCACTAAGCTGCTGCTATTTTTGTCATTTGTCTTCTTCTTAAAGTGTTATACCTGCCAATTTTAACACCTGGCAAGCTATTGCAGATGGATGGATCCTTTTTGCTAAACTCTCGAATTGTGCTTAGATGCCGATAGATCGGCCGTAGTTGCCCCGAAGGGCTAAGTCGTATACTTTTAGTGCCAAAATTATAATCCGTTTTTTTTTTTTAATAATATCTATCCCGCGTCTTATAACGGCTTCATAAATGTGTTTTATTATAAATGTCTCAATGAACAAGCTCCTTCGTACTTGGGGATCTTTGTTTCTCTAACAGATAAATGATTCCATCTTGACACAAAGGAACTCAGAACTCCGTTCTCACAGCGTCTGATTAACCCGTCTTTCCATGCTAATATCTTATAAAAGGCGGTTGATTCCTCCTTTGTTCTGTGTCGCTCTCTCCGCGCATATGGAATAACATTGCCTAAGGAGATTCTTGAAGCTGGGTCTGTGTCCTGTTTCAGAGCATTTTGAAAACATGCCTTCCTTAACTCCTTATTCCCATGTTGAGTTTGTTAGTGTTTTTTGATGCTTGTTTTCCTTGTATGTTATATATGTTTTTCTTTGTATCGCGGTGTTATTAGTATAAGCGCTTATAAATGCTTGTATAGATCGATAGATAGATAGATCCCGCGTGTGAAATTAATTCCTTTATGTGCCGATTCTAGCCCAAAGTTGGTGCGCAGCTCCTACCATCACAACACTAGCGCCCGCTGTGGTACGTTTGCTTACAGTCCACAGCCAAAAAAGGCCACAACCTTTTGATCACTTCAACCGATCTTCGACATCAATCATCATTCATAACTTTGACCTAGGCAATTGCTTTCCACAACATAGCCATCAACCCAATCACTTCTCATAATGTGCTATGGATGACTGATTACTCACTCACTGAGTACATGAACACTGTACTTTTTTGGGCTGTGTTGGGCCTATGGACGTGGTTTTTTTTTTAGAAGCATGGTGCGCATTTTTTTAAGTGACCCCTGTCAATCAAATTTTGACACCTATTCGATATAACTGTATCGTGTCTATAGCTGGTACTAACACGCTGCGCTGCGATGAATGGTTTTTTTCTATATACAAGCGCCTTGAACAACCCACTCTCTGCGTCTGCCTACACAAGTGACATTTTGCCAAGTAATAACATGGGCACTTCGGAGTATCTGGCTTTATTCTTTCTCCAAACTCTGTCCGGGTCGCACACTTTTAAGCTCCTTTTGGATTGAATTTCACATATGTTTTATAATATTTCTAAAACCATATGCTGGTATGAGCCAAATTTTGGTCATATACTTTTCCCGCACGAGTAAATAGCACATGCCCTACGTTAACTGTATGACTCATGCAAGAGGTACGGGTCATTGTGTGCAGTGTGTGCTACTGTATGGGAAAAAGGACACTGTGTGCAGATGAAATGACTTTCCATATTTAAATGGCATTTAAATTAAATGAAGTGCCAAGCTAGCTGTAGTATAGAGTAAAATTACTGATCAAATAAATCAAATGAAATATAAAAAAATTTGGCTTCAACATATTGCTTATTGCTGGAAAATCAATATCACAATCTCAAGTATTGTTACAAATTGAACTCAATTGTCCTGAGCTTTTAATGGTGCATAACGTCCCAAATCACACCACAACCTGTTCCTTGACAGGTGTTTCCAGCCAGGAGCATACTGAACCCCTATCAATGATAGCTTATGGGTCTCCTTATCCGGTGATACCAAAATAGTACTCAAACATTCCCAACACTACTATTTTGGCATAAGCACACGCCCTTGCAAAAGTTAAGTAAAACCCTAATTTTGACTAAAAATCCACCTAAACGATCATTTTAGTCAATTTTTTTTGCCCAAATAGAGAAAACAAAAAATGAATTTTGGCTCCAGGAAATACCTGGGGGGTGGAACAACCTCCCTAGTTTAGAAAATGGTTAATACTGAAATATTTCACCAGTGTAATTATTATAATGAATACCTTTTATTAAATTTGTATAATTTATCAATCTTTTTAATCACAAATGGTACGGACTGTACTGGTTTATATTAGCGCTAACCTACCTGGATGCTTCTGATCAAACCGTATGTGCCGTCAAGAAGAAAAATGAGAACAGGTAGGATGTAATTGTAAATTGGGAATTTTAATGTGAGGGGCACATGTGGTGCAGTGGACAGCGTTCGCCTCACTAATCATACGGTTGTGTGTTGTTGAGCCCGCCGTCACCAGTGTGTTGTGCACTTGGGCAAGGTCACTTTACCTCCCTCGCTTGCCCTCTCTCCACCCCCAGAGTAACATATGGGTACCGGCATTGCTGGGAATGCAAACACCTCGCTGTGTCGGGAGGAGTGGCGAACCCCCCCACAGCAACATTATATGAGGGAGTCTGGCCCAACGCCAATGACAGATCGAGATGGGCACTCTCTCCGCCTGCGGGCGCACCATTTTGCATTTGCATTGTAAATTGGTGACCACAGCCGTTCATACTTCCCACTGTAACTAGGCGGTGCAGTAAATTTAACTGCAATGTTCTGTCACTCTTCCACTTGCACTCCAATTGATTTACTGCAGGTCAAACCAGGTCACTTCTCAGGTCAACCCAGGTCACTTGCATGTCAACCCAGGTCACGGGTTCACAGTGGCAGTACTTTGCGTAAAATTATGGAGGATTGTCAGTTACATTGGCTTACTCTGCACCCCTTCTGCATCTGATGCATCACTAGTTTAAGTACTATTTTATTTTAGGAGGGGCCTGTACCCTATCCGATGCTTAAAGTTTGGTCTGCCCGTCGGTTTCAAAATTTTTGAGTTTCAAATTGAACTACTGTGCTCTGTTACAAATCTCTGTATGGTAGTAACTATCTTCTTACTTAACAATTAATTGATAGGGGACATTTTTTGCCTGCAGGTCAGTGCTAAGGTAACCCTTTAGCTTTGTCCTACAGCCTGTATTTTTGAAAGTCTACATAGAGCAATACGTTATTTACAGAAAATGTAGGCCTATTTAATAAAATAAATTGAAATGTAAACTGAAATATAATTTCAGATTTTCTTTCCTTGTCCCTTTTTGGCCGTCATTTGGGCTTTAAAAAGTTAAACGACGTGAAGATGGTGAAGAACTCGGGTCGAGGGCATGAGACTGCTGAAGTATTGCATCACGACGAGGAAGAGGGATCAACCAGCTCCTCATCAGCAATAGTATGATTTCAGATGAGGAAGAGGTAAGATTACCTAAAATGTATAGATTAGATTTATGGTGAAATCCTTGAAACGGCAGGGCTAAGCCCAATTGCGACTTGTTAAGGACATATGCGGGTACAGGGGTGGGTCCAGGGGTCTGGACTTCCCCACCCTTTTCGCTATATGATTATTTTATTAAATCTGTTATTTGTACCCCTCCTGCAGTGTGCCTCCACTTCTTGATCGAGTGTCCGTATCCACAGCTTTGTGAACCCATGCAATTGTCCTTCTTTTATTTTAGGGCCAATTTTTAAGTCATGCTACACCATTTTTGACAATGATATAAGTCGGGACATGCAAGATCGGAAAACCATTGTGGGAATCTTGCCATAGTGGCCTACAACGGTCATAATTTGTATGTTTCTATCACCCTCTACTATTTCCATAGACAGACATTGAAACTAATTTTTTGAAAAATCATATTTTGCCCGCAATGAAAGTTCATCAAATTTACACATGATGTAGTTATGGAATAAATACTCTAAATTAGTTTTCAAAAAAAACAAAAAATTGGAAATATTTTTTGTTTTATTCTCGTTTTTATCATATACTGAGATTTTCAAACAGCTGTGTTTTTCCCAATTTATTTAGTATCTCTGTTTTACTCAAAGCTATGTTGTATTCTTATCTAATGTTTTGATGGTTTTATCGTCATTTGAATTTGGTGAAGTGTTCACACATCAAGCTATTCATACCATAGAATTTGTCCTGGGATGCTTCTCACACACACAGCCTCCTACCTTCGACTATGGGCACTCAGCTTCGCTCCATGCAGGTAAATAGACCATCATAGGGAACATCCTAATGATTAATTACAATAGTAGATGTCAGTTTTACTTAGTGTCAAGTTTCTTACCTCAAGCTTTTCACCCTTGGCTATTCATAACCATAGAATTTGTGGTCCTGGATGCGTCCACCCACAGCCTCAGACCTTCGACTGTGGGCACTCAGCTTAGCTCATGCAGGTAAATAAGACATCAATCGGGACCCAATTCCCCTACTGAGGTAATTACAATATTAGATTTCAGTTGCTTATAGCAGTGTTTTACAACATCATGTTATGCACACCCTGGGCTATCATCCATAGAATTTGTCCTGGAATGCGTCTCACACCCAGCCTCCTACCATTTCTACTATGGGCACTCAGCTTAGCTCATGCAAGGTACATAAGACATAGTATGGACCAGACCTAAATGAGTAATAATTATATATGCTCTTCAGTTATTCATGCTAGAGTTGTGATAGATTTGTCCTGGGATATTTTCACAGACACCCACCGTCATGGAAGCACTCAAATTTTGTTCGGGTAAGGGGTATGAAACTTGGAAGTGCCAAACTATACACTCTCACAAAGTTTTCTTCTCTTATTCCCCAAGAATACTGTGCATTGTCTCTCTCTGTAAACCCTTAGGGCGGATCTGCCAGTTTAAACGTGCAGTATTTTTTTTCAAATATGTTGTTTTTACATACCATAGAATTCTTACCCCTGAGGTCTACTGGCCGATTTTCTTGCTTATACTTAGGGTTATATGATATATTTAGCCAATTCAGAGATATGTAAAAAAAGCTTCAATGTTTTATACAGATATATATAATGTCCTCTTTTGATTGTTTATCAGAGGTTATTCGTGCTGAGCCAATCAGAGATACTGTAAAAAAAGTGGTAGGCCTTTAGGAGGTTAACCTCCCTCCATGAGCAAAAATGTGCAGTAAGAACTGCCATCATATTTTTAAAATCTGCATCCAGGATGGACCACTTTTCGCGGCATCACCGTTCCTTATACCTTTATTGCTGTTCCTCGACAGAACTAACACTTCATCAATTTTTACCAGAGTTGCTTGGAAATTTAACACAGAACCCATACTACTAGAAATATTAGAAAATGACTGGGGTGCATGTTTGTGTCTATATATTTTTCATGCTACAGAATTCCTTTAATAAAACCAAAGAAATTGATATTTATGATCAGTACACGGCCATTTTCTTACTCGCGTGGTAGCCTATACAGCAGCTACACCATGTCTACTGCGGCAGCTTCTGCACAGTTCACACTGGACAAGTTGCAATGCAGTAGCTGCAAGATAGGACTTCAAAGTACACAGTTATAGGTGTACAGTGATGTGTCTACTCTACAGTACCTACCGCAATGGCTACCCTGTATTTGCCCACTAGGTGTAGAGAAAGGTGATATTGGCGTTTAACAGTAACTGGAGTAGACATGCAGCTACCAAGTAGCTACCTCCATGTCAAATTCCCAGTTGATCCCCGGTGAGCTGGTTGCAAACTGGAAACCAGTGAATCCAGGTGTCCCAGTTGAATAGTCCAGTTGAATCCAGTTGAATCAGTTAATTCCGTGACGGAAAATGGAACAATTTTCAACTAAGGTTTGTACTGACCAGTTGAACTCAGTTAAGACCGTACAAACATTAAATACAGTTGAAACCAGTTAGTTCCGTCACGGAAAATGGAACAACTTTCATCAACTGGGATCAACTGGAATTTTGACCTGGGCTTGCGGTTACTACAATGCCATTTTGATAGTGGACGAAATGAGGGCGTTATACACTTGGTCTCTGTTTAGCATTTTTTATAGTTTTTTAGGAAAATCATTACGAAATTCAAATCAAGCATCATAAAAAAAACCCATATTCGCTTACTTTTAGTAAAAAATGCAAATATATGCCAAAAAATATCTAAAAATAAAATTGACCATGAGAAATACTGCGCACGCTGAGAGCCGGTGTAACCACGTAGCTACTCCGCGACGGGGCAAACAGCCGCTGTGTGTACACTATCCGTCTATGCGGCAAAAATACACGGAATCCTGGCCGGTGAGTGTACTTCTAGTGGGTATAGTAATCCGTGTATACTTGGTGGTAGGTGCACGGTAACTACCATGAAGAAATTGGCCGTGTACCCTTTCATGCAAACAAAGCCAGTCATGTTTATTTCTTCATTGCCACTTTAGGTACTTCCTTTACCAATACACATTTTCTCTTTCTTTTATAGAATTATCTGAAGTATTATGGGATATGGTGATGGCCATGGGTCTCAGTATCGACTCCCTTGGTATCGGAGCTGTTGTTATTTGGGGAGGGTTCGCTGCCTTTGCTGTGATGACGGTCGGTATTCTGATATTCATGGAGGGTCTCTCTGCTTTCCTGCACACGCTGAGATTGCATTGGTAAGTCCAAGATCAGGAGAGATAAATTGGGGGTAGCAGTTAGTTAGTTAGACCAAAGTTTTATATCCGGTTTTGTCCCCTCTAACGGGGGTGGCCGGATACACCTCACATTCGGCAATACTGCTGTGTGAGTATTTATTGGAGCAAAATATAATTGACCGGATGCCCTTCCTGACGGTAGTTGCAGGAGGGATTTGATAAGGGTATAGGGACATGCCTGTGCAAGTGTCAGAGTAGCACCCAATGTCCATACTAATTTCCAATAATCAGACTGACTCGCTCATGAATGCACCAGTGGTCACAATTTTGACCCCAAATTGAGGGAACGATAGATTACGGATGGCAGTTGATACAAATCTAAGTAGGGGACTACTACAGGTTGATAAGGCTAGGGATACCCTTCTGCAAGTGCAAATGGCATCCATGTCTTGGATTGACTTGCTCATTTGACAACGGCAACATTTTTAGCCAAAATTTGAACAAAATTGACAAATTTTCCCACAATGCTTTGTTTTATTCAGCATTTTGCGGGATTCACAATACCATGCACCCTTGATTTGCCTCAGGAAGGTCTATTTTCAACCCTGTAGTTAACTTTCGCTTTTAACCAGTGCAGCACAGAGGGTGTATTGAATCACGCCCACAATGCACTGGTTTGGGGAAATTTCACCTATGTGGTATACCTGTGAGACATTTTTGTAAATATTATCAAAAGGAAACATTTCCTGGACCGAAAATTTCACCGGGGTAATGAGGAAAAATATGAACTTTGTTCTGATACCAAAATCTCCATTTTGATGGAGTAAAGTGGGGGGGGGGGGGTGAACGAGGTTGTAGAACAGGTCACCCACCTTTAATATGCTCTAACTTTTGGACCAAATGCCTAAATTCCACCAATTAACATTTTTTAGAAAGCATCTATTAAAAATAACAATCATGTTATGATTTTAGATTTTCTCTAAAAGAAGAAAATCCAGTTTGATTATCTTTGAAGGGCTGTGATTCTTCAGATTTTTTTCAGCCAAAATTTTCAAGTGTCATTTATTTTCTAATTGTTGGTATTTTAGCCCAATTTCTTGATGTTTTTCCCAAAACTTAATGACACCCCTGGTTTTGGTGCAGTCTGCATTTGGCAAGTCCAAATCATATACGATAATAAGAATTAATTTTGCAATTTATTTTCATAATTGTGATAGGCCTTTGGCCAGTGTATCAGCTGATATTCATTGCAAGGATATCTGTAAAAATCAATATGGCTGCAAGAAAAGTGGTATTTTCCCATTATCACAAAAATTAGGTTCTACTGTACGTAATTAAAATCTATTTTATTAATATCATTGTTTTGTTTGTGTTTGCAGGGTGGAGTTTGATTCCAAGTTCTTTATTGGTGAAGGTTACGCATTTACGCCATTCTCCTTCAACAATGCCATCAATACCAAAGAAGATAAATAAGACTACCTCATAATTCAGCAAGTCTAACATGATTTAAGTACTAATACACAGCCAGTTTCCTGATGGAAGTACCTACATAGCTACTCTTAAGTAGACAGACTAACCTACCCAATATGTGGATCCTGGGTTTCCTACCGGAAATCATTTTTTACCGAAATTCCAATCCCACAATGCACCAACGATGTACGAGTAGATAAAATAAATAGCGCATATAATATTCTATGGTATTTTGTGTCATTTTCTGTCATAACTCTGTGAAAACCGTTTGCTGTACATAAATTTTACCAGTAACGAGTACTCTTTGATTGCCTTGTAATTTTTGCGCCACAAAATGTGCGCGTAGTTTAAAGGAGGTGCACTAAACCACAAGCGTGCATGGAGTGATGCATATCTACTCACACATCGTTGGTGCATTGTGGGATAGGAATTTCGGTAAAGAATGATTTCCGGTAGGAAACCCAGGATCCACGTATAGTTTTTATGCTACATACATGGATAGTGTACATAGCAGCTGTCTGCACCATTTTGGAGCTAGCCTACTATACTCTGGGCCATAATTTCTTGGACTTAACAAAGGTGTGCATTGCTCGTACTGCGTCTATGTGTAACCCAATTGTGCGCCGTTTTGGTACGGAAGCGGGCGTATGTTCTCAACTGTCCAAGAAATTATGAGCCAGAGTATAGTTACTTCAGCTCTCTGCATACATATGGTGCTCTCACATGTTCTATTTAGTATTAAGCACATATTTCCCCATTTTGAATACAAAGTTGAAAGTGCTGAACAGAGAATGAGTAACACCCCATAAACCGAGAAGTTCAAAGTAATCAATAAACGCCCACACAAATCTCACAAGGAATGCCTCGTATGTCGACTTATACGACCAGTATTTTGTGTTTCAGTGTAAGAGATTTGTTTTGTTTGTACACATGCGCTGTGTCTTAAAGTGACAGGAGGAGATTTTTTAGGATATGAATTTCTCTCAAATTTCACTGGATCGGTTGTAGGCCACCTACCGGGAACGTTTGGAAGGTTTATTGGACAAACAGGTGCAAAAGAAAACCGCAAACCTTGTTTTGAACTTGCCTGCTATCGTAATCGTTCCCCATAGAAAACCATGCTTTGACTTTATGTCGTGCATGACAGAAACTACTAAATCATCATCTTATTACATAAAGACGGCGTATTCGGCTTATTCACATCAGGTGTGATCTAATACATTGGTAAGCATTCCAAATATGTAAAAAACGTAGGTTCGAGAAAAATTGGGGGCGCTTCTTTCTGGAAATCTCCTCATGTCTCTTTAAATCGCACCTGATTTCCTGGATTTAGACTGTGCCTAAGAGTGTATAAGCGCTTTTGGTAGTAAGGCGCGATAATGCTACGCAGTGTATTGATTAATTTACTTTGTACTTCTCTAGGTTTACAGAGTATATCCAGAAACAGTCAGCACGGAGCAGATAATAGGATGGTTTAAACTTTGTCTTCTCTGAAGTATGAAGTGACGACGTGCTCGTATAACCAGTACAGCCTGTCAGTTGCAGTGCGCTTGTGCTTTGACTATGCGCGCGATGAAAATCGGTACAATGTATACGCCTGCTTCGCTACTTCGTACTTGAAGCTGGACACAGTATAGATGCTATGGCCGATGTGTGTATTTGTTCAGAGTAGCCATTAGGGTAGGTATTGTAGGGGTAATACATCACTGTACTCTTAAAGGTGTATGTTCCGATCGTCTTTGGGACCCCCTGATTTACCCGGAAGTAGTATCGATTTTGATATCAGATGAAAGGCCGTATTTTTCTCATTGTCTTCCTGAAATTTGAGTCCATTTCATTCCTAAGATATAAACAAAAAACCGCCGTTTTAGTGGTTAACCACTTTTAATAGCACAGTATTGAATAGGGCTTTGCAACATGCATTATTGCGTCTACCATCAAAACCGCAAGTTTGTTTCCCACGGTACTTGATGGGGTGTATGTGCAAGTGCCAGGCTTTCATATCAAGTAGAGAACACAATACACATAAATCGGAACAACCGCCTTTAATAGCTGGTGTACTTAGGAAGACCTACCCTGCAGCTAGCACATTACAAATTGCTCCATGCCCAGTCACTGTGAAGTAGTTTTAGCTGTAGGCACAGAACAGCTGCTGTGTAGGCCACCCTGTGAGTAAGATTCTGGCTGTGTATGCTAAACTCAAGTATTAAATGAGTTAGAGTGAGTAAGTTTTAAAAGGGGAGGTATTTGTTAGAGGATTGTTGTTAAGTAATCTTGCAGCTAGCATTCCTGTCAAATCTTTCTTTCCACATGTTCTAATAATGTCAACAAAGACATTTACAGAACCCTGTCTCCTATCTACCACTGTCCCAGATTGAAACCACAGGAAGTTGCATTTTGCCCTTCTTAAAATGGCTTCACCTTATTGTCCAAGTTAAAGGAATTTTGTATAATAATAGAACATATGTGTGGAATATGTGCACCAGCAGGTGTATGCATTGTTTCCCACCACATTGAGAAGGGCAAAAAGCAACTTCCTGTTGTTTCAATCGGCGACTCAGAGGTCAGGTACTTCAGAACAGAGTATTCATAGAAGTCAAATATACTCCCCGCCTAAAAAATCTGACGATGTTGAAATTGCTTTCAAATGAACGCGCCAAGCCAGCTGGATAAATCTCTCAAACTTCCACATCATGCTTCGTTATCAATGCATTACGGACACAGGTCAATAAGCAAACACATTACGCGAACAACGCTCCTGGCATTTATTATTATAATTCACCTACATACCTACGTACCTTTTTAATACAGTAATTTATATTGTTCAGATTTTTTAGGCGGGGAGTATATATCTGACCACTTTGTTTCCATATCAGTTTCTAAGCAGCTTGAAACTTGCTGGATCAATACACCTGACTAGCAAATACCTCCTTTTTTTTCAAATGAAATTGAGAGTTAATTGTAAAACCAAAGAGTAATTTTATTCCATACAATGTCTTCCACTATATACTTTGTAATATTTACTGAAGTTTTGGGACCACTTAGATTTTCTTCAAAGTATCATTTTTGTTGGGAAAAAATGTGAGTCTTTACATCGAAAGATGAAATTTATTGGCAAATTTATGGAATGGATAAATTAAATTCAGGTATAGTATAATTGTTAATCATAATCTGCTCTTCCTCACAGCTGTTTGACCCCATGCAAATCGTCTCTTTTATTTTTAGAGCAATTTTAAGCAATGGCGACACAATTTTGACAACTGATATAAGTAGGGATGCATGAATTATTACTTCTGCAAACATCAGAAAAATCCATGGGAATCTTGCCATATATGCCTACAAATGTCATGTATGTTATAGTGCCCTCTATGTGCCTATTCTCCATAGAAAGATGTGTGTTCAACTAGATTTTTAAGAAAAATCATATTTCCACAGGATGAAATGAGTGGAATAAATAATCTATATTAGTTGTCAAAATTGTGCCGCCGTTGTCTGCTTTTGTCATAATAAATGACTTTCAAACAGCTATCCTGACTACAGGAATAAGACACATAGTGAGGGTACTATTTTAACGTGACTCACCTTGAAATATTTAGTGATTTCATAGCGTCTTCCTATTTCTGTTTAGACCATGTCACCCCAATGTTTACACACACATACACACAAGTTGTCACCTGAGCACTGCAGTGTTTAATGACTTATTTCAGGGGTGTCCAACCTGCTGCCCGTGGGCCATTTGCGGCCCGCTAAGAGCTCGCATGCGGCCCGCGAGGTACTTCCCAGAAAAAATGAAATGCATAAATATCCATAATATAAGAATGTCATTTGAATAAGTTCAATTTCCTCAATCTGAAACCAAACTTTTCTAAACGTCGTTGGAAAATTAGTCCAATGTCATCAATCTAAAACCAAAATTTTCTAAATAGTGTAGGAAAATTAGTCCAATTTCTCAACTGAAGCCAAACTTTTTCAAAATTTGCTATAAAAAGGTCAACATTTCTCGGGAAAAAAAGAAAATTTATGTTAAATGTGCTCCAAAATCTGCATCTTCGGTGTAGCTATGGTACCCTTTTCAGCAAAAATTGGAATAGATATGGGTTCTACTTCCAGATTCTCTTAGGCACGTCATAAACCAAACTTGAGCCCCCCCTCATTACTTGCTTGCGGCCCGCAATAGTTGTGGATTCAACCAATGCGGCCCCTGTGTCAAAAAGGTTGGACACCCCCGACTTATTTGGAGTTGGTGTTGCCAACACCCTGCTATACCCGCCCAATTGGACTACTTTTGAACATCAAACTATATAATATGTATATGAGGGTTGTTCCTTTCACTAATTTAATTCCTATAGTTTCAAATTATTTGTATATTTGTAATTCCATTTAAGCAATAACAATATGTTTTTAAAGGGGCATTTTGTGATCCACAACCTCGTCTCTCCCCCCCCCCCTTTTTACTAAAAAAGTTGAGATTTGTATGTCAAATATACCTGTGAATGGTAATGTTTAAAGGCCGTATTTGTCATAAAAGCGATTTTGTAATTAGAATCGGGATCTCTGATTGTAATATAACAGTGGAGCTATAATGCCAAATTCCTGTCTGTCCATTGTGAAATAGTGCCACCTCAAGAAATACAAAATTCCTTCTTTTGCAATACATAGACAAGTTGAAGCTTTACCATTCATAGGTGTATTTGACTATACTTTGTTCATCTAATAGGCAAAAATTGTGCACCGCGCATACATCACGCACTGCGCCCGCTGAGGTAGTGCAACTTACAGTTGAGCCCGCTTTTTTTTTTTTTTTTTTTTCATAGAAAACTTAACATTTTAGTGACACATACATACACACGCACAACGGATTGCAAAATGGCCCTGCTAGTATGCTGGCGGCCAACAAAAATGCTCTCAGAGTGATGTTTTGGACGGGTGCTGAGGGTAACTCAAGTAGTAGTAGTAGTATTTTTTGTCCCATAGAAACTATAGTTAACATAAAAAATTGTGTTTTTTTTTCCACCAATGCCCCACATAACCCAAATTTTTGTTGGCAGCACTGCTTAGATTCATCTTAAGTTTTAAAAGCATGGTCCTTTGGCAGTGGCAGGCAGTTACCTTTGTTCCTCTCTCCCGACAACAGGAGGCGATATGGTCTATATAATATAATACCGTACATTTGGAGTCTTCAGATTTTATGCATCCACATGAAAGATTATCCGGTATCCCTATAAACCTTTAAAGTGGTATGTTTTGGATGTCCATATATAATATGTATATGAGGGTTGTTCCTTTCACTAATTTAATTCCTATAGTTTCAAATTATTTGTATATTTGTAATTCCATTTAAGCAATAACAATATGTTTTTAAAGGGGCATTTTGTGATCCACAACCTCGTCTCTCCCCCCCCCCTTTTACTAAAAAAGTTGAGATTTGTATGTCAAATATACCTGTGAATGGTAATGTTTAAAGGCCGTATTTGTCATAAAAGCGATTTGGTAATTAGAATCGGGATCTCTGATTGTAATATAACAGTGGAGCTAGAAGCGCCAATTCCTGTCTGTCCATTTGAAATAGTGACCACTCAAGAAATACAAAATTCCTATTTTGCCAATACTAGACAAGTGATGGCTTTACCATTCATAGGGGTATTTACTCTACTTTGGTCATCAAACTAATAGGCAAAAATTGTTCCACCCCGCGCCATACATCACGCACTGCGCACCGCTGCGGTAGTGCACTTACAGTTGAGGCCCGACGCTATCTATCAAATTCGCGTTGGAAAGAGTCTTGGCTAATTTTGGTGATGAACAAAGTTATAGCCAAGTACCAATGCCAACTGTTATAGTTATGCAGGATTCCAATATTAAAAGGCCTTTCATTTGTTAAAAAAAAATCAGATTTTTAGATTTATTGATAACTGAGTATAGGTATCCTAATATACCATGCAAAGTGATGAAACTGAAAGCAACTTAATGAAGAAAAACTCGTTGTTATGGTTGTCAATTGGTTGAAAATTGGTCTTCCCCCCCCCCCCGGCCTGTTTTGTTTCACACAAATGCTTCAATTGCTGAAAACGGGCGGAGCCAGATCGGCACATGGGTGTTTTTTATTGTGTGTAAAAGTACTAATTCCTCTGCGCTTCCGAGTATTATCAGATATACTGTTTATACAGTCTCGCAGTTTTTTAAACCCATATATAAAGCAGTCACCTGAAGAAAACAGCTGATATTTTCAGGCGGAAAGGTTCCATGTATTGTGTTCTTTCCCAGGCATTGGATGATCTGGAGGGCAAACAGTGGCGGCGACATCGGGGAGGGGGGGGGGGGGGGGATTTGCCCCCCTACCTTTTTCTTGCCCCCCCAGTGTTCCCCCTGGCCGAAAGAAAAATGAAGGATTTTGGGCAAAATCGGCGGATTTGGGTAAAAAATCAGCGATTTTGGGCCAAAATTGGTTAAAAATTTCCAAATTTTCCATATTTTTCCCCCAGAATTTCACTTTTCCCCCAATGATTTCACTTCCCCCGTTTTCCCACCCCCAGAAAAAAGGTCTGCCGCCGGCACGAGGGCAAACCAAAGCCCAATCAATATAATTTGCCGTCAGTGAAAGGACCCTTTACAATAGAATGGTTATACAACAGTAACTGTATATTTTAGATAGTATACCCAACAGCAATAGTTTGTAAACATGTTAGGGCATGGTATCTTGAAAAGGTCGGCCTGACTGTTACACCATGGGCAATTGTTCCGTTGAGTTTAATACATATGGCCATACCATTAGCAGGATGGGTTCACGGCAACAAAAGTGACATAGGATGTTAACTGGTCTATAGCATCCAGAGACACCTGTTTATACAGAAGTTCTATCTGGAGTGCCTGTTTTAGGGGACATGCCATCATGCACGCAACTTGAAACATGAGCTCACCTAACGGATTGATTCTGTACTCTGTTATGTTGGTTTATTATAGCCAACATTTCAATAGAAACACATTTTGTGTAAATGGACTGGTGCTTAACCTCCTGCTTGGGCTCTGTTAACAGTGTTGTTAGCACACGTTGTTACATCACTGGCCGAGTTGTCAGGGGTCGTTGCTTTTTCAAAAGGCCATACCATTGGGTGGCTTATGTTTTGCACAAACCGTACCACTGTTTTCTTGGTTTTTTTTTTGTCTTTGGTATACAAAAACATGCAAACTTGGGATTCCATTGAAAACCCTTTTAAAGGGGCACAAGGAGATTTTCTGAGGATATTAATTCTCAATTCCACGTGATTAGGTGTACGACACCTACCGAGAAAAGGTTTATTCAACAAACAAGTAGAAAGGGAAACAAAAATGTTTTTAATTTGTCTGCTGTCTGAAAGGCATCCAAAGAGAAGCAAAAGTCTGATTTCTGTAAGTCGTCGTTGTATGACAGAAAACAAAACATTTTTTTTATATGCAAAGATGACAGTTCCTCAGGCTTATTCCATTGGGATTTAATACATTGGTAAGCATTCTAAATCCTGCAAAAATCCAGGTTTCGACAAGAAAATGTGTGAACTTGCAGAAATCTCCTAGGGTATCTTTAAATTAAACCATTCCTACCTTGAAATTAAAACACATTCATAATCTTTTGATGTTACGTTACTCTATTAAAAATAAGATATGTTTGGAATTCAATCTGAAGAGCTTTGTTAAATGCTCATACATTGACCTCACAAGGAAATCCCAGTAACATGCTGAGCCATTCAGCAGAGCTTCAATGTACTTTGCTGCCTGCTGTGCTCGGTGCAAATACTCAATGCATCCAGATTTGTGAATTCAGACATAATAGTAATCTATAATAAATTATCTGTATTTAAGTGATATTTATCTAATCAATCTATTCACTAGATCAATTGTCAGAATTATTATGAAAAAATCAAGTTTTGCCTCTGTGCTTTTGCTTATATTGTTCAAAACCTCCAGTTGCCAGTTATCACACACAGGTTGTGTGGAAGTGCAGAAGTCTAGATTTTAAAATGAGCCCTGGTAACTAAGCTTTAGAGTTGATTTGGCAAAAAGATTTAAATTAAATGAAGAATTCAGCATGTTAATCGTAAAACAAGTCGTATACTGTCAAAAACCACCATTTTTTATAAAAAGGCTAATTCCTAAATTCATAAGGTTTCTCTAGTTCCATTTTTCATCATTGTTTCGAGTGAATCGGATAGAGTCACAATAACCTTCATATTTTGGTATTGACATGATTTGACCAATATTTTAAAAATAACTGAAAAAAAATATCAATATTTTTTTTAATAAAAAATATATCGAATACAGCAGGATTTTCCCTTGTGTTAATTTCAAAACCCAACTTCTTTCAGGCCGGGTCATTCATTGATTTTTTCAATACACACAGAATGCATTGTTTGATATGAGCGTAACTGCCATGAGGGGGTCAAAAGGGTGTAATTGATCCCGGGCCTGGGGTCCTAGGCTCCATTAAAAAAAATCAGCCGCGTGTGGTTGTGACAAAAGTCAGAAAGGGAGAGAAAGACAGAGAGAGCGCATTGGCGGATACGGCAGGGCCTGTCTTGGTTTTTAGAAATTACACAAAAACCATTGTCAGAGATATCTGCTCACTGGGGGATGTGAAATAATCATTGAATTGTTTCTAGGCACAACTAAAAGACTTGTTCTGAAAATCATATTTATACCATTGTATTAAAGGTGCATGTTCCGATCGTCTTTGGGATCCCCCCGATCTCAGTAGTATCTATTTTTTTAATCAGATGAAAAGGCAGTATTTTTCTCATGACATCCTGAATTTGAGTCCTCAATCCATTTCATTCCCAAGATATAAAACTAAAATGCATTTTAATGGTTAACCACAATATTAGCAGAAAGACATTATTAAAGGTGGGTGTTCTGATTAATGTGTATCATGATCTCTACTTGATATGAGAGCCTGGCACCAACCTGCTACACGACCACAAGTATCGTGCGAAACAAAATTGTGCGTTTGATATTATAATGATAATGCACATTTGCCACAACATTAAAAGATTATATTGTGATATTTAAATTTTAATCTGATTTTAATGACTATAGGAATAAAAATATCTAAACTCCTGTCTTTTGCAAATTGGTTTGCCTTTGATGAAGATCCGGCTAGCATCGAAATTCAGGCCCA
Organism: Ophioderma brevispina; assembly: GCA_023653785.1. Lineage (NCBI taxonomy): Eukaryota > Metazoa > Echinodermata > Ophiuroidea > Amphilepidida > Ophiodermatidae > Ophioderma > Ophioderma brevispina. The sequence continues at coordinate 4,439 of JAMKCH010024662.1, read as the reverse complement.
CACTCTAGTTTACAGTGTACCTACACAGGCTATTGTTGTTGAGAAGCAGTGAAAGGTTTTCACGCCCAAATACAATGTGAAGGTTTTACTGACCGTATGAGAGTTAGTGAGTGAGTATTAAAATTTAAGCGACACTCAACACGCAATTGTGTTGATATCGTGTCATTACATGTTCATTTAACATTAAATATAAAAAACAACGCAAATTCAAACTTCATTTCAATTCAAATTACAATTAACAATTACAAAAGGATACACCTCATACAGTGATGAACCAGAGCATCACTATCATATAAAACAATATAAACCAACTAATTGCAAGATAACACGTAGAAAACATGCATCCATAAACACTTCCAAAGATATACGAAATTTATAACTATACACATCATAGATTGATGACAAAGGTCATCACGCATCCATGTACCAGCACAAACGTCAATTTTTTTCATCAATACAGATAATCGACCATCACATCAGAACATGCAAACATGTAGATCCCTTACAGACCAAATAGATTGTCTCCATACATGTACATTTTATAAATGGCTCCATACACTTGGGCATTATGGCCCAAACTATGTTTTTTAATTAACCTCAACAATTATACAGTACAAAACCCATTTTAATATTACAAAAAAATAGATAGGTGGTCTTAACCTATGTACAAATTAATTATAACATTGCTTGTTTTTTCATGTTAATTGATTTTAACTACATGTACTTAAACTAGTAATACAACAGAACATCGTTATAATGCCATTACACAGTCGATATCGTCACACATTTATATATATCCCGAATTTAAATACAACCCGTCTGTGTCAAAACGACGAGTTGCCCCTTTTAGTCTCCTTTTACGACATGCAGGGGAACACATCCGGCCAATTCTTAACCCCGAACCCGCAGGGGCCCCATTTATCGCCTTTTTATGACATGCAGGGGAACACATCTGGCCAATTCTAAACCCCAACCCCGCAGGGGGGACGGATTCTGTAAGAGCCAACAACAAATTACACTTTTACAATTGCAGTCCTAGCTTCCACTGTTAAATGGTCTACTGTGTACTCGCCTAGAGCTAAAAGCACTGTATGTCAAATCTTAGAGTGAAATTTCACTGCACTACATTGTTTTGCATCACGGCCGATTCCTACTCACGTGGTAGCCTATCGGCACTACACCCATGTCGACAGCGTCAGCTACTGCACAGTACACACTGGCCTAATTGCGAGGGGTAGCTGCAAGATTGGGCTTACAAATTAAACAGTTATTAATATACAGAATTTGCTACTCTGCTTTACCTACCCCAATGGCTACCCTGTATAGTTGCCCACTAGGTGGAGAGAAGGTTTGGAGGTGAGTAGACAGTATCGGAGTAGACACGTAGCTACAACGTAGCTACCCCGCGGTTACCACGACGCCATTTTGAGAGTGGATTAAATTTCAATGAAATGATGCGCTATCCACTTGGCTCCGTTTAAGCATGTTTTGAAACGTTTTTGTAGAAAATCATTACGAAATTCAAATCGGGCATATCACAACCCCCTAATCACACTTTAATAAAAAATGCAAATATATGCCAAAAATATCACAAAAAAAAATTGGCCATGAAAATACGCTCGGCGCTAGAGCCGGTGTACCCACGCACTACTCCCTGGACTGTGCCAGACAGCCGCTCTGTGTGTACACTATCCGTCTATTCGGCAAAAATACACAGGAATCCGGCCGGCGAGTGTACATCTAGCGGGTAGGTATGTGCAATTGCCAGATGAATTCCATACCCCCCCTATGGAAGACAACGGAATTGGGTTCAACATAACAGCCGTAATTTACTAATATGGAAACCCCCATGGAAGGCCCACTGGAATTGGGTTTAAATCACGCCGGAAAACTGGAATTAGGGGTAAAATTACCTTGCCGGAATTCCATGTATATATGAGAAAACACTAGGGAAGGCAAAACCGGAAAATTGGGGACAAAATTTACGCTGGAAATTGACATGTTACAAAATACAGCTGGAATTTACCCCATCTGCAGCTGGAATGCAGTAATATTGCAAACCCTATGGAAGTCACATCTGGAATTTAGGTAAAATTATCACCCGGAATTAGCATACATGTTGTCCCCGTAAATTGTAATACTTTCACCAACACCAAGTGCTGCATTTTGAGGGACCAATTAGGACTGGATAATAAAAAAAATCTGGGAACACAATAAAATTTCTTATTTCAAATTTCTTCATTTGGACCCCCCCCCCCCCATAGCTGGTGGGTTAAATACCAGATTAACACTTGACAAAATACACCTGGGCGTATATTCACGAAGCACTCTTAACCAATTGGGGGGAGTTTTGTTCTAACACAATTTTTCACGGTATATTGGAAGCACTTTCAGTGATCCACTGATACCCCAAGGGGGGGGATACTTAATTTTTGCCGGAATAGCTGAAAAGTTAAGGAAAAGTTTTGTACAATTGCTAAATTATTGTTTCCAACCTAAAAATTGACAGAAAATGAGGCACATCAGTTTCAAAGATTTGAATCTCCATTCCATTATGTTTGTTGTAGTAAGTGTCCGTAGCTGAGAGTAGTGACTAAAATATCCGATTTTGTCCTTATTAGGTTGATGGTGGTCCCTTATAATTTGGCAGGTCTGTAGGAATACCTATATCTCTCATTAAAACGTAACAAACTCTGATTAGCAAATTAACGAAGAGTGCTTTTAAGTACCGTAGGCCATTTTCAAAATTATTGGTAGCATAAAGTGTCACGAAAAATAGGGCCTTCAGATTTTTCAGTAATTTATCAAATTGGAAACCAGGGCAGATTCTGGAAATAATATCTGAGGTAGTGATTTATGACATATCCTAAGAATACCAGCTCCAGCTATACCTGGCAGAGTACAAAAGCCTGACATAAGATTTTTATTGATCGCATTCTCAGGCTCGCCAAACACCGTTGATTTTTTTACTTGAGAATTCTAACATCGGCATCACCCGGGTTAAAAGTATATGGGATTTAATACTGTCATACATGAGTCTTGGTGAATCCAGCCGCTGTTATTTTAAAGTGATATGAGATATCAAATTTATGTTTCTACAAAAAAAATCTAAATGATCTTAGTTACCACTATAGTGAAAAACAATGTATAAAAAGTAGCCAAATACAGATATGAGCAGATATGCCGTACATTATATCTGCATTAATTACTGTCGTATGCAAATTATTTTTGATGTCTGAAAAATAATTGTTAAATTCTGGATTTTGTAAAATTATACCACCTTTGGTCTTGTCATTTTTGTATATTTTATTTTGTTGATGTTATTTCGAATTGTGTAACCAAAAAAGTTTTAACAATTTCTCGGTTTAGTTTTTTAAGGCTAATATCATATCCAAGTCAAAAACTCTGTTGTTTTATTGTTGTGATATATATATCCCCGATTTTTAACTTTAAACATGCAGCCTTTAACATCAAAAGATTGGCTGCCCTTTTAAAATCACTATTCTCACTCTCTTCTAAAATCCTTGGACTTATTTTAAATCTAAGAAGACTTGTAGCCCGTGACAAAACTTTTGGATTTGAAATAAGTCATTTTAGACTTAAAGTGGACAGGAGGAGATTTTTTTTAGGATACGAATTTTTTTTCTAAAATTTCACGGGATCGGTTGTAGACCACCACCGAGAAACTTTTTGAAGGTTTTATTGACGCAACAGGGCAAAATAAATCGCAAACCTTTTTTTGAACTTGCCCCATCTCGTAACTCGTTCCCCTAGAAACCATGCTTTGACTTTTCCGTGCACGACAAAAAGTAACGCAAATCATCACTTATTAATCCAATACGGCGTCTTCGGCTTATTTACTTCAGGTTGATCTAATACAATGGTAAACATTATTCCAATATGAAAATACCGGGGTTCGAGAAAAATTGGGGGTGCCGCTTTGCATATGATACACTAATCGGTAGTGAAGTGATACAAATTAATTTAAAAAAGTTTAATTCAATTTTAAAGATTTGTTGTAAATCTTAAAGGTGCAACGAGAAAGTTTTCACCGGTCAGTGCCCCTAAAAATCGAAAGACTGATTTTTGCACTATAGTAAAGCTTTCCATCAATAATACCCTATCTAAAAGTATTAAGCTGAGAAATGTTTTCCTTTGGTACAATATTGTGAAATTTCCTAATTTCCGTATAGGAGCAATACAAAATCAGTCTATTTTTATATGAAATATAAGCGAATCAAAATCACCTTTTTTCTCGCCCCTCCTTTTGAGACAGTTCTGTAGCCAATACAAGGTCTGAATTCTATTGAGTGTCCAATCTATATGAATTTACTATTATACACAATATTTTTGGTGTCTCAAATCTGCTCGTTGCACCTTTAAGGACTTATTTTTAATAAGTCTTTTGTACAGACTTTATTATTTTAAATCCAAAAAAG
>JAMKCH010024661.1:0-20391 GCA_023653785.1 Ophioderma brevispina | reverse complement strand
ATGTGGACTACTACCGGCTTCCCATTCATTGGTCTAAGCTAACGGGTCGTCGTCACGATGAATCACAGCGCTCTGACAAAGATGTTGCTGGTATTTTCCTATTACCTGGCCAAGTCTGTGGCTTTTGTTTGTGATTTTATTAGTTAACACACAACTTCTTTAGGAGAAGGTTAATTTAATTATGGAAGGAATAGAGCCGTTTTTGAGACGCTATCATTAAGACCAGATACATGATCATAAGGGTTTAATGGCAGATGTACATGAATCCCAGTGCCTAAGCACTCAAGGGGTCTGGAGAGTGACCCTAACGGGACCTATTGTCAGTGAAAAATAGACCCCTAACATGACAGGCTTTTGGTGAAATTATATAGTTTTCAGTGAAAATATCCCCTAACGGGAACCAATTTTTAGTGAAATTATATCCCTTGCGGGACCTGTCCTCAATACATGAATAAAAGATTTACCTTTAAAATAGCCAATATACAAGAAAGATGGCAATATGCTACTGCCAAGAAAAATACACACTCAGGGTTATTTTGCTATATGTTTGGGCAATAATTCATTGTATCACTGGCACCACAGTCACAATAACGACTAGGGACAACAGACTACATATACATCATACAAAAAGCATTTAACACGCTTTTTCCAAAATTCAAGAGCCTTCCGGGCATGCAAAAAAAATGCAATGGTGCGCCGCAGGCGGAGTGGGCCCACTATTGGTATTGGCGTTGGGCCAGAACTCCCTCATATAATGTTGCTGTGGGGTTCGCCACTCCTCACGCACAGCGAGTTTGTTTTCCCAAAGATGCCGGTGTGGCAGGGAGATATAGTCCGCCGGGCTCACAGTCAGGGAAAAATGGTGAACAAATAGGGCAATCGATTCATTTGGACTCTTCACGCAAACATTAGTGTCACGCTTTTCCGTTGTCGTCTATTGAGCCCAGACTGTGGTTACTGCCGAACCATATCTCCTTTCACACGGTACCCATTATTACTCCCTGTGGAGGGAGAAGCAAGCGAGGTAAAGTGCCTGCCAAGGACAAAACCATTGCGGACAGCGGGGCTCGAAACCCACAACCATAATGTTTTTTACTTATGAGGCAAGCGCTGACCCACTGCCACCCAAATGTGCCAGCAGGCATGCACTCTTGCGTTGAATGGAAAAACCTGAATGAGATCGTCAGGTATATGATCCTCGCAGGAATTTGCATTACATTATGAACTCACTGGTTTCAAAACTATGGGGTAGTCCAAATGAAGCAACTAACACCCAGCTCCAGGAACGAAGGAACGTTTTGTTGAAATTGTGAATGTGCTATTAAAAAAGGAACCTTCAATCGATAGTGAAACATATAATCTCCCGATTCCAATTTTTGCCAAATGAATCGATTCCATTTTAAAATGCTCTGTTTTTGATAAAGCGATTCAGACATTTAGGGAACGATCTGAACTACCCCCTGTTGATTTTGGACAAGAAAAAATGTTAAAAGAATGGTCTGGATATGGTTTACTTTTCTTGCTGTCCTGTGAATAACAGTGCTGAATCTCTTTTGTTTTTTTTTTTTTCTGCAGTGCCTGCATGCTGCGCTTGACATTTTCAGTTATCGTAGCCTTGTCCTGCTATGGACCGGCCGTTTAGGCTCTTTTTTTCCAGAAGGAAAAAACCGTGTATGCCCTTCCATAAACCGCTTACGAATCATCTCCAAGACTCTCTGGCCTAACGTTAAGTTCTCTAGTTCAATTTTTTAGGTTGTGCTTAAAATATACGTCTTTCAAATCGATGTGAATCCTTAAATCTCCCGATTGCAGCAGACTTTGCCAAAAATGATTGATCCATTTGAAATGGCCTGTTGATTCAGAAGCGATTCAGAAACTTTAGATTGCAGAACGATCGACCCCCCCCCCCCCCGTTGATTTTGGGCCAAAAAACATGTGAACCTGCAATGGTCTGGACATGATTTACTTTTCTTACTGTCCTGTGGATAACATTTGCTGAATCTCTTCTGCAGTGGATGCATGCTGTCCTTGGGACATTGTTCAGTTGTCTTGGGCCTGTCCAGCTTGGAGGCTGGACAAACTCGATTCGAACACCGGATATAGTTTGCAAGACACATGGACCGGACGTTAAGGCCTCCCATGCCTGAAGACAAAACTGTGTATGGCCTGCGTGCCCTTTCCCATAACCACTTACAGAATCGTCCCCAAGACCCTCTGGCCTGAATGTTAGCTCTCTCTTTTTGGGTGGTTCCTGTCCACACTGGTTTTGGGAAGAATAAGAGCTGGTAGTGTGATTCTAATCATATATCTATCTATCTATGCCCCAGTCCCATAGGACGTGGACTCCTCGAAACAAATTTGACCAGCTATTTCCTATCTTGCGCTTCCGCAAATAGGCCTTGTGGAAGGTGGTGCCACAATGATGTTCATATCCCATCTCTCCTTGGTCTTCCCTGTATGTTGTGCCTGCGACAGTTTCCATAAAAATGTCTTTCGGTAGGCGGATGTGTTTCATTCTGACACAAGGGACCAAACCATGTCAGCTGCGAGGCAGTGCTGCGAGCTAGGATCCTTTGTGGTTGAAAGTGGCAGGAGGAGATCTGACAGAACTTTTCAATGATCTTTCCTTCCAGTGATATTAAGGATTTTTCTTAGCATCGCATCTCAAATGCTTTCCAATTCTTCGTCATTCTTTTGATGGTCCAGGTTGCAGAGCAATACAGAAGCACTGGGTTGACTAGTGTATTAACAAGTCGTAATTTGGTGGAGAGTGTGATGTCTTTATCACTCCAGGACTCTCTGTTTAATTCCCTAGTGATGTGATGGCCAATAATTAATCTGCTTTTGATTCGCTGGTGGAGTCACTTGATGGTGTTAGCGTGCCTCCCCCCAAATACTTGAAATCTGTTAACCGCTAAGTGGTGAACCATCAAGCTGGATCTGTACTGGGAAGCTGGTCATCATGGGAGAATACCATAGCGTTTGTTTTAGGTATACTGATCTCCATCCCCTATTTCTTGCTAGCATGATGCACTTGCTCAATCAAGGTTGGCAGATCGTCCTATGAGTCAGCGATGGAGAGCTATATCGCAGCACCACGGAGGTCTTTTAATTTGTAGCATCCACACCGTTTATGCCCAGTTTTTACAGTTATAAAGGCTTCTGCAAGAGTATTGAGCCATAGGTTGAAGAGGTTTGGTGATAGAAAGACCATCCCTGGCGCACGCCACTAGTGTTTCAAACCACTCGTAAGATTGTTGTTAAGTCTGAGGCAGCTAGCCTTGGTATAGAGATCTCTGATGATGTTTATCAGTTGTTGAGGCACAGCACATAATGACGCCACTGTAAAGAGCCATCGTGCCATACTCGCAGCGAATGCCTTCTTGTACTCACATGAAGACATCAAAAACCTTCCCATCTTTCTTCTCTAGGCTATGTTGGATTAGGAGCTCAGGCGAAGACTTGTCATTGTGGAGACGGCCAGGGTCTGAACCCTGCTTGTTCTCTGGCTAGAACAATGGCTTCTACATAGGGCTACATCCGGCTCCTTATATTCCAGAAGAATTTTGCTGGAATGGTTAATCAGTCTGATGGTCCCGTAGTTCTCACACTTGGAAGTGAAAATGTCTCCCATTCTTGGCATGGTAGAATGATAGGATTTTGTCCATTCTTTGGAATTTCGTTCATGTGAGGGGGTATATCCAGATACATGGCAGATATTATCTTAAAAAATCCGACTCATGTACTATTTTTCTTAATTATTATATTTCCTCCTCGTCTCGTATTTTCACAAGTGCATGCAAATTTTATGTTTCCCACATGTATTGTATTATTGTTCCTTAGGTAATATTCATGTATACTTTTTTTTACAGATCAAAGTTACTTGTCATTTACCCTATTTATCATTATATTATCCCTTTTCCTGGTGTAAACATAATTTTAATTTGATATTTTTGTTAATTCTCACTACTGAATTTCACTTATTATGGGTCCATTTGCTATTTTCTCATCCTCCGATCCCTAAGCGTTTAAATAACCCCCCTTGTCATTCCTAGGGCCTATGCCCGTCTTTTAAGTCGCTATCAATTTCATTCCTAATGTTGACTTATTTATGCAACTATCATTCTTTTTGGTTTTTGCTCGTTATCTCTGTTCACCGGGCTCCTCCTATCTAACGTGTGAGTGTCAACGTCATGATCTTATCTAAAAAAATCCTACTTATTGTATCTATTTTTTTTTTTTTTTATTTCTCCCCCTCGTGTCTATTTCACAGTGCATGCAAATTAATGCGTTTTCATATGTATTGTATTAGCCTTTCCTTAGGTAATATCTAGGTATCCTTTAATTTTTTTTCATAATACTTAAGGTTTACCTTGATATTTACACCTTTCACTTCATTCCATGTTATCGGCCTTGTTTCATGGTACCTAATTTAAGTTTTGTTATTTTTGCTAAATCCTCACTAACATGAATTACTTAATGATGGTTCCACTTGCATCATTTTCTCATCCTCTCCACTGCGCTTACACTCCCACTTTGGCCATTTCCTATGGCCTCTGCGCCGTCTTTTACGTCCCTATTCAATTTCATCCTAATGTTGAGCAATATTTAGCAACTGTAGCCATCATTAATTGTACCCATAAGTTAATACCCAGTTTTATTTTTTCCTCTGTGTGTTTTTATCATCGTTCAATTATTCACCACATATTGTATATTATGTGCGCAGACCAATCGTACGTATATTTTGTTATTTTATTTAATGTAACTTTGCCCCGTACTTTACCCTGTTAGTACTTTTGCTGTGTTTTCCTTTTACCATATTCCCTCTCTATAGCCACTTATCTTCGTTTTAATCCAATAACAAAATTCGCTCCCTTTTAATGTTATACAGTCTACAATGTTTGTTCGTATTGTGTAAGTGTCATAAAAAAAAAAAACAAAAGAAAAAGAAGGATAGACAAAAGTGGTGGTAGGGGTGAAGGAATAAGGATAAAGGGAAAAACCTATATTACATTGTGCTAGCTGTAATATTTAACCCTTTGAATGCGCAGGCGTAATCAAATTGATACTGGTCAGAACTGGTATTGCAAGAATTGCTTGGGTTCCTCGCTTCCCTTCAATCACATGTAGCTCCTAAGATCATCCACATTTATAGCTGTCTATTGACCGCTTTATGACTATAATAAGCCTTATTTCACTAAACTCAATCCATTGAACTAACATACACGATGACGATAATACCAATTCCATGAAATGCTATTTCCAAATAGCAACGATGCCTGTAATTATCATTTTAGTACTCTTTTAACGAATTATTAAAAATAAGATTCCAACTTTTATATAATTTCATTTTCAACCTCCCGCAGCCTTGATCAACATTTATAACCCATTATTAGGCCGAATAACTTAAAAACAACTCTCCCACACATTTTCCATCTAGCATTGCAGTGAAACTGGTTCTCCGGATACACAACACACCCTGCCCTCACCCACATTGATGGTTATAAAACCTAGTTCGGATGATAGAGATTGTAGAGAGGAGGCGTGCGTCGCACTATAGTTTCTTGCGAACTCATTTATAAAATTGTCAAATGACTTCATTTTGCCTCTAATCCCTAACTAACGAAATCTTTGTTATTGAATATTTCCCCACAAAACCCAAATAATCTCGGTTTTTTATCGACCACCTGACTCTTCTGCGTATCCCATTCCTTGTACCTTAAGTAACTCATTACCTATTCAATAACGACGTCAAGATGGCTTTTAATCTGTGGTGACTTCAATTTGATCTTTTAAAACAATTCTCGCACCATACCACAAATGATTTATTAACACATTTTTATTCTGCGTCATTTTATCCCTTAATCGATAACCCAACGCGGTGTTACCACTAAATCTTCCCACTTTAATTGATATATATTTACTATACCTTGATAACAAACTAATTCCAGGGATTTTATCAAAAACGATATCCTGATCATTTCCCTGTTTTTCAGATTCGAAATACTAAAAATACAACCAATTCTAATCTTAAATCTAATAATTATTATACGAACGACCTCGCAAAATAGATATAGTTAATATTGCCTTACTTGGAATGAATTAAGGCAACTTAACTGGAATGATGTAACCAACTGTGATGTCTGCAGACGTTCTACAACTATTTATAATAAGTTCTCATCTTATATGAATAAAACTTACCTAAGTTCAAAAGACATAACACAACGTAAACTCATCACCATGCAAATCAAAAGTCAATAAATACTAAAACAAATTATCAAAAATTACTTAAACACCCAACGATGAAAATAAAATAAATATAGTCATTATAGGTATAAATTAACGTATCTAATCAAAATGTCGCGCAAACCACTTCACAAATAAATTTAATTCTTATAAAACAATATTAAAAACACGGGAAAACTATTAACAACTCCTTGGCAAACAAATAAACTTACTCCAATCCAACATACTTTATCGATGGTTCTACAAAGGTTCTATCCAAGGACATTGCGGAGAGTTCCACAAATTCCTTTGCTGAAATATTGTCCCTAAATTAGCTAGTCAGATTCATTCTTCATCCCGCTCCCATGAATTTCCTAAAGCAACCCTTTGAAAAGTCATATTCTCAATCCATTCACCTACAGAAAATCCTCGATATTAATCTCCAAAATTTAGGACTGGTAAGAGTTCTGTTTTGAATGACATAATTCCCCGCGCGTTTAAAAGAAATTTCCCCTCATATGTTCACCCACCATTTGCCCATGTCTTTAATCTTTCTACTGGTGTTTTCCCTGCCCTGATTTGACAGTTGCTAAAGTTTATTGCCACAGTCCCTGTCAAGAAGGATGAATCCCATATCTTTCCCAATTACCGTCCTATTTCACTTCTAACTCACCGTGTTTCTCTAAAATCCTCGAACGCCTTATCTCAATAGGCTTGACAACTTCCTCTCTTCCCATAATATCCTTCACCCAAATAAATATGGCTTCAGACACAGCATCCACTGACCTGGCTCTTCTGGAATATCTATGACAAATCGTCTTTCCGCCTCCTCATCAATTGATCATCATACCAATTGGTATTTTTTCTTTAATTATCTAAGCGTTTCGACACACCATTGATCATTCTATCTCCTAACCACGCTCTCCCACTCGTATGAAAAAAACGCGGAACTCCCTTAACGCTTCTCACAGACTAGCTTTCCAATCGGTACAAAACAGTTTACCTGTTTTGATACTCTCCCTCTGGTCGTCTACCTGTTCAAATGCGGTTTTCCCCAAGGCTCTATACTTGGTCCTCCTTCCTTTTTCCTTATTTATGTGAATTATTCTCATTCATATCCGACTTCTCTCTTTGTCCTTTTTGCAGATGACACCAACATCTTTCTTTCCCATCCCAACTTAGATCCCTCATTAACACTTTCAACACTGAAATGGTTCATGTCACAAATTGGTTTAAAGCTAATAAGCTCTCACGCATGTTAAAAAACAAATTACATTCACTTCTCCAAGACGTCCCAACAAACCTCCAAACCTGAACTGCACAAACAAATTGATAGACTAAAATAAATCCCACAACTAACACCACATTCTTAGGAGTTGTAATTGACAAACCTATGAATTGGAGAAGACCATAGTTCACAAGATCACAAACTCAAGTTCTCAGAGTATTGGAGTTCTTAAAGACTTAAACACACACTACACCTTTATACCTTTTTCACGTTATATAACACTCTGATTCGTCCATAGAGTCCTACATATCTTGCTTGGCACATCGAACATTAGCTAAACACATCATCTCACTGTCCCTGGAAAACTCATCCCACTAATCCAACCCTCGTAAACTATTTAAACTCAAAAACAAGTAATTCCATATTTGCCACTGGTTCTCCCTATTATCTCATACCCAGCCATTATTCCAAAATTAAAAACCTCCTTAACTTTCCGATATAATAAAACTGCAAACAGCAATCTCATGCACCCTTGATTAATACCTTCCAAATCATTTGAAATTTTTTTCCTTCAACACAAAGACATCCATCACTATAACACAAGACATGCAAGCAATTTTTATTCATTAAAGCAACTTTTGAATTTAACTAAATACTCAATTAAAACTCCGGTCCCTAAGGATCGGGAATTCTCTTTGACCTAAACTTACATCCTCAAAATCTGCCAATATATTTTAAAACAAATCTTAAAAAAATCACTTTTTCTAAATACTAATTAGCACCTATGTTTTTTTTTTTTTTTTAATTTTCATATGTTAAGATATTTATTTTATCAAAATATTCTACCTACTGTTTAATCCGTACTTGCCTCAGTGTTTTTACTGATTACACATAAATTATCATTGTCATTAATTCATTAATCGGGACGAGCGAACAGGAACAATCTCAATTTCTAGCCTACGTAAATCATCCTGTAGCCCCAGATCGTTGCATATTTTCTGATTTTATTTTTTCATACAGATACTCACTCAGCTTTGTCCATAATTTACTTCTATGTTTTTACCCTTAATGTTATTTACATCAATGTGATTCCCTCACTCATGTATACCCCTTGTCCTGTCTGTTTTGTTTCTGTCTTGTTTTTATCTTGTCTTGTTTTGTTCCCTGTTCTTTGTTTTGTCGCACCCTTTCTGGCTCAACAAATAGTTTTATCTCCCACTGGGTGGGGTCCATCCTAAAGGTCACTTGATCTTGATGGCCTCTCCCACACCCTCTTCTCCTTTTTTCTATACTATGATATTATTATCTCTTATAATCGATACCCAATGATTTTAATACTATCTAAATTCATCTTTGTTATGGTGGTTTATATCATAAGGGTAATATTTTTGACTTCATTAGCCCAACTTGCGGATATGTCAATCTGTCTTTAAACAATTTATTTTACTTTTTAATATCATTTATATTTATTGTACTTACTTTGTTTTGTTAAATCCCCGAAGATGTGGTGAGAATATAATGAACTTGAACTTGATATTGTGCAATTGGTCATGATGCACTCACCACCAGGCTTGAGCAGCTCTCCTGGGATCTCATCATAACCAGGTGCTTTTCCTGACATTCAGCTTTTTGACAGCTGGCTCAACTTCAGAACGAGAAGGATGCTCACTATCCAGGTAGAACAGCTAGTCTTGCTTATAATATGGTGGAAAATACTGTCCTTACGAAACGAAATAAGAGGATGATGGCCTTTTTTAGTTTTTTCGGAATGACCCCCCCCCCCCTCTCTCTGGTTTTTTGGGTATACCCCGTGTGACCCAGTGTCCAGTTCTTTGAGCTTTTAGCACTTTCAGGTGGCATTTCTTTCTCATCCTCAACCTGTTGCGTCCATTGATATAGGATGATAGAGGGTTAAACCATTCTGGAGAAGTGTCACTTTGTAAAAGAAAGGAACATGAACGGCAGGGCATAACTGATCCTAACGATATGGCTGCCATCTTGAATTTCAATGGCAGGCAACCCAGCTAGCCAGCAAACCCAAAGTAAGTTTTGTAGTTGTAAATATGGATTCCTCAGTGTCATTTACAAATGAGTATTGCCACCACTTCTAATTTTTTTAAGCAGCTTTAACTCACTTTTTGCCACAATTGTGTTGAATGACGGCTTATTTCTTTGACGGTGAAGACGGCACCGGCGCACCGCCTTTCATGTATACCCGAGTGAGATGGAGACAGCAGACTACACAACTCAACAGTATGAACGTCAGTGGGCATTAACTTCCGGTATTTTACAGGACGTGACCCCCGATATGACGTCATAAAATTGCAAATCTAAGCGCCCATATTGCGAGTGCGAGGTCCTCCGAAGAAAACGTAACAAGGCGAAATGATTTGAAACTTTCGGTTCAATTTATTAATTTTATCACGTATATTAGATTACAAACTTTGGATTTTCAGTACAAACTGTAAAATTATGTTGGTACTCCGTGGCGAGAAAATCGAAGCTAAACACGCGCCGAAAAACGTAGCAAAATGGGCGAAAAGTCACGAACAACAAAACGAACATATTTTGTTTGGCCCGTGAAAGTTTACCGGCGTCGAAAAAGGCTACAGAGTTAGATCTTAATGTGCTTAGTTGTCTGAAAAATATTGGAATTATGGCATGCTACACGCATTCGCATTTGGTGTTTTCGATCTGAAGAGGCGTTTGCATGCGTGACAAATGACACGCAAGCATGATGCAAGTAGATAACGAACCTCGTGCAAAAATGTTGCTGACGCTGGAAGAAAACCGAGCTTTTATTAATGTGTCTTGTAATTTTAGAAGGAATAAATAAGCAATAGTAGTAGTAATTTTATTAGGAAATGGTATCGTTTTACAGAAACAAATACCTCTAAAATACGGGGAAGTAATGGTGGACTGAATGACGACTACGTGGGAATCCCCAGAAAGGGGAACAAAGCTAACAAGTGGATAGGAACTGTTTTGCAATGTTTGTCTTATATATATTCATGATTCCATCGTACTAAATCATCATGCCCCTCCCAAATGAGATCATGAAAAATATTAATGGTAGTAATAGCAGTATAACATGAACCTATTTTAAAGGTCCCAGGAATGAGATGATAAACCTACCGAAATCTTTAGGGACATTCGCCCTTCCAATAAACGGCCAGAAAAAAGAAACACTACCAGTGACTCATTAATGAACTATTGATTTTCAGTCATGCATAAGAATCGATCACACCATCACCTGGAATTTTCTATTACTCTCTAAAACATCAATGAATACCACAAATGATGTCACCACCAACCCAAATATTGAATGCTTCTGGTCCCTCCTTGTTACTTGACACAACCAGTTGCATTTCCCTGGGACCTTAATATTTCCCTGCAGCTGGCCAGTGCACATGTGTTGAACGAAATAAAACCAGCGCGCTTAACCGGTTTCGAACCTACAACCTCCGGTGTATTAGCAATGCGCGTTGCCAATTGAGCTAACGATGTAAGAAGCGAGAGATCAACGCTATAGGTATGGGGTTGGTTTTCTATCAACATAATTTTAAGGTCTTTCAAACTGATTTCTAACAAGTACAGTCCTAACGTCGACAAATCCTTTACCTGAAGATGAACTATACCTACAAATTTATCTCATATTTCTAAAAAGGTGTCGTTCATTTTTAATCTTCTTATTAGGTTCACAGTCAGTGGCATTGGCTTGTTGGTGGTTGTAAGGCTTTATTCAACTGAAGAAGCTGATACGGGGCCGCGTGTATCCCTTGATACGGACGCTCCTAAACTGGCACACTTTGAGACTGGGGGGATTGGGAATAGTCAGGGGTTTACACCTAATCTTATTAGACACTGACTGCGATGTACAATGTACAGTTGTGACTCTCTGTAAACAGGACCAGTCGGCTTAACGTCACTCGAAGGGGACGGGATGCCTTTCATGAGTAATTGCCCAGTTCAAACGTGAACCATTGAAGTAGTAAGTAGATGGTAAGCGGTATTGTATTTATTCAATAGCTCGTATACAGATTTTAAATCCAGAATTGAGCACCCGAATAATCCCAGAAAGTGACCCCACCGGGATTCGAACCCGGGGATTTTTTGGTAAATTTGGCGCCACAGGCAAGCACCCTAAACGCTAGACCACGTTCTCCCACGTTTTATTCATTTTGATAAGATGACACATTCGAGGTACATGAAACTGTATCTGACCCAACAAATGAATGTGTATGACTAGGACACTCTTATTTTGGGGAACCCACTCAGATTCATTACCGCGATCACGCAATTTGGGGTCCCCAGGTCCTAGGACTCTTTATAATGTCACTAAGTTCCTATGCCACTGAATATGTTTTTTAAATATTAATATAGAAAACCACTAAAAGACGAAGGCATTTAGTGAATTATGAATTAAAATGCGAAGCCGATTCGAGCAGTCCTGGTGGGGTACAGCGGTAAGGACCCTTCAGATTTACAAAAGTAAGTATAGTGTTAGAATTAGCAATAGCGTTTGTATTGTGTTATTATAGGTATGATTAATCACGGGTTCGAATCCCCATCATGGCCTTCGACTTCACTTCAGTGTTTTGAAATTTTAGTATAATAAATTTGAATGTTTTTTTTTAGTTTTTTTTTTGCCCTCTCTGTGTTTAATTATTATTTGTTTGTTTCTTGATGATTTTCGAATGATACAATTTATTACTTTTCAATCAGTGTTCTTATGAAATGCATGCATTTTAACTTTCTTTCAAAAAAAAAGATGGCTATCAAAAGAAGCTTTCTTTGACAAGTGCCAAAAAGCATTGTTTGCGAAGCTCAATTTGAGTTTTCAAAATTCCAAATTAAAATGGCCATTCATACAAAAAAATGAAAAGGATCTGGAGACATATTTTCTCATGCAAACATTCCATTTTTGTTTAATGATTGCCATTTTTCAAACATGTGGAGTAGTGCACCCACTCCACAATTGAGTAGAACTCGAGAGCTTGTAAAAACTTTTTAAAATCTAATTCAGAGCACCTGCAAATTATTTTTTAAATCTCGGGTGTATTAGCAAAGGGAGGAAGAGGCGAGAGTGTTATTTTTTTAAATTTTGTTAGTTCGCCATTAATGTCTTTTAATTTTGAAAGTCAAACATTTGAAATAGTCAGGATGCCTCAGAATATTACGCTAAGTTTTCATTTCAGTGGCTTATGACATCATAAGGAATAAATTTCAACTGGTGTGAAATTCTCAATGTCGTTTTTATGGCTTGGGTCCTTCGGTTTCAACATGGCCGTTCAAATCCTCAAAAACAGACTATAAAATGGAAATATTTCCATAATAGACTTGCCACATTGAAGTAATATTTAAAATAATTATTGCAAGATAAACACAGTCTCATAAGGTTGTACCCCCCCCCCCACCACCATTTTGAAACAAAAAAAAAAAGAAAAAAAAAACGGCCCTCAAAACTTATCTGAGGCAAAAATGCCCGTCCCATTTAACATCTGTAAGAAGGTTTTATATCGCTGTTCCTGATGTTAATACTTTGCACAAGGTGATTTGGCCCGTTTTCATTTTGAATTTTTCATGCTTCTTAATACATTCATATGAAAAAAAACCACTTGTGTTATTTTCAATGTCGCTTTTCATGTAATGGGCACTTTTTACAAAAATACCTGTCAAAATGTCAAAACACATATAAAATGTAATATCTAATACTTAAAAATCAGATCTATTGTTAGTTGGTCTGGACGCGGCTATGGGAGGACGGTTCGGACGTGTTTGCAGAGGTTTCAGAGTGAGCCCAAAAGGGAATGAAAGGTCATCTATAAGGTCCAATTGCGAGAAAAGAAATGCACATGACCCAAATTTGGTCAAAAGGACCGCTGATCTAAAGAAAACAGAAAACACATCTGAGGTCCAAGGTCACACATATAGGTCCAAAGGTCACAAACGGGGAGGTACAAGGGAGAACATGCACCAGACCAGTTTATAATATGTTGTACAAAGTACACACACTCTTCGTTATTTTAGAATATTAGACTTATCATGTCAACAAGGTTTCCTAGGAGACAATTAAAAAAAATAGAAGTTAGTATCCGTCCGACTCTCAGATTTAAACCTAGTGTCCGACAGACTCTCAGACGTAAAACCTTAGTGTCCGGCAGACGCCAGACCAAAACTAACTTATAACCCCAGAGCCTATGGTTAACGCTCCCAATTTTAAAACAGACCCTAGGACAAGGAAAAAGAGAGACTTAGTGTCCGTCGGGGGGGGGGGGGGCACTCTCCGACCTTAAACCTTGGTGTACGACGGACAAAAACAAACTTATCACAACAGTCCTATGGACGATTCATTTTAATACCAGGAGTCCTAGGACAATGAAACATTAAAAACTCGTATCCGTCGGCCATCAGATTTACACCTCAGGTCGGCGGACAAAAAACGCTTATAACAAGGAGTCTACTGGACGCTCCCATTGTAAACCCAGGAAGTACCGAGGACAAGATGAAAAACATCGAATTAGTGTCCGTCGGACTCTCATGACTTAAAACTTGTTTAGACGGACAAAAAAACAATTTATCAACACAGTCCTGTGCGCGACGATCCAATTTTAAAACCGTAGAGTAGTCCATAGACAATGAAACTTAAAACTTAGTATCCGTCGGACCCTCAGATTTAAACCTCAGTGTCCGACGGACAAAAACAATTTATCACACACAGTCCTATGGGATGTTCCAATTTTAAATCAGGAGTCCTAGGACAATGAAACATAAAACTTAGTATCCGTCGGACCCTCAGATTTAAACCTCAGTGTCCGACGGACTCTAACACTTACACCGTAGTGTCCGGCGGACAAAAACGACTTATAACCAAGAGTCCTATGGGACGCTCATTTTAAAACCAGGAGTCCTAGGACAATGAAACACGGAACTTAGTATCCGTCAGACACTCAGATTTAAACCTTAGCGTCCGACGGACACTAAAACGACCGGACGCTCTAAAATATGACACCGGTTCCCAAGATCATACCTTCATTCTCTAATTTGAAACCGATTTGAAACCAATCATTATAAATGCTTACCCCCACGATGACCTTGAACATTTTTTGGTCAAAAAGTGAAAAAAATAGAGTATTTTAGGAAATTTGTCGTACCATTTCTCGCAAATAGACATACAGCGATGGAGTCTCAAAATCTAAACTAAACAGCTGATTGTGGTTTACACCAGAACAGAATAAGCAAAGATCAATAATTTTAATTTGTGTTTGAGGTCAAACTGTACAGATCATGCATGCACAATATTACGCTTATAAATCTGGGAAATTGCAGAATCAAATAAAAATTAGTGCCTTGTCTTTAATACATGGATTTCAAGCCAACCACTTGCAGATTATGTTTGCACATATCCATGCCAGTAGAAAAAAAATACCAAATTCAAAATACAAAATTCTTTATTTTTTGGAAATTCTGCAAAATGTTCTATCTCAAAATGCTCAAGCTTGACAAATTTACATCATCAAGATTTGGAATCAGCAGGTCAATGTTGCCCAGAAACCATCAAAACATTTTTGCAGACTCTTGTGCAAACTTATATGGGCCTACCGCAGGACTCTACCACTTAAAAGCTGACTCGGAGATTTCCCGATGAGGGCGCCCTCAATTTTCAAACAAATGGAAAGTGTTTTTTGTATGTACATAATGCTTGTCCATATACTAATCACTGTGTGAAATAGTTAAGCTCAAATCGAAGTCCTTCATATAGAAAATCACATCTTTTTTTTAAAATTCCGGATCCGAAATTTTTGTAATGACACTGTATCCTATGGCACTGTTATTTCTACACATAAATGTTTACTGAAACAAAATGCAAAAATCCGATTCATCTCAAACGTTGAGCATTTTAGATGATTATCTTTAGTTCTAGTTGACTATTTTTAATTAATATATTAAAAATTTATTTTCAGAAATCTCTGAGTTAGCCTTTAATTGAAATTAGGGCACGTTTTGTTGGTGTGGCAGGAGTGTTTTGCAGCCTGTTTTTGCAGCCTTTGTTGCCTTTATACCGTTATTTAAATACGTTGGTAACTTCGCTTAGGGATGACTTCAAAACTCCACCGTCGGTTTACTGGCGGTTCAGTGCGGTTGACCCGCTTGCCATTGTTTAGAACAAAGGAAACCTACTTCAACCGCACAGAACCGGGCGGACTCGCTAATCAACCGGCGGATGAGTTATGAAGCCAACCCTTATTATTTAATCGATGAAAAATAAGACATTCGTATATTTACCGTATTGTCATCTCCGTCTGCTTGTTGTGCATCCGGATTGCTCCCACCATTCAGGCCACCATTATTACCTAAATATAAAGATAATTTAATTGGGCATGTTACACATTTTCAAATATTATTGATGTTGTTATTTCTATTTTTATTGTTGTTATGTTTGTATTGTTGTTTATAAAATATTTTTATTATATTATTAATTGATAATCCTCTAGATTATAGTCTCAGTAGATTAAGTAAAATACATACCATTGTATATCACTTGAGCGGATATTTTGGGAACGCTGTTAGAATATGATATCATACGTAAAACTATAACAGCTTGCACTTTGAATATTAATTGAGTATTTTAAGGACAAGTGGTAACTTTGGCAAATGATGCAAATTTGTTATCCATTTGGCAGTTCATATAGCCTCGGTTCATCCAGTATATACGCACCTCCTCTTCAGATTACAGATGCGTAGTAAAGAACAAGGGAAATGAGCCAAAATAACCCTAAAATTCCAATAAGTACTTTAATCATTTTAATTTAATATTCTCTGTCTTAAGTCCACGATATTAGCGTCTGAAAAAACATACTTTTTAATATTTGAATTTTTTGCTTGACTAATTCCATTTATTTTGCAGGTGGGCCAACGTATGACAGATAGAAAAGCAAACTAATTAATTTGGTGAAAATTTGGAATCTTTGTTTTGATTTTGTTTGTTATTATTATTTATTTGTTTGAACTTAACACGTGTTGGCACTCAACAATTTAGCCTCCTTCCATAACCCACGTTCTAACCAAACGGAAACATACAGTTGGCACAAAAGTATATCGGCATGTTTTTCGATCCGTATTGTGCCAACGTCCGATAATCTTGAAAGTTTTTAATATATACATTTTGTTGCCTAGGTCTTGTTCTTTCATTTAACACCTTGCTTGTAAAAAAAAGCGTCCAAAAGCGGCTGAGATAGAACGCCTGAAAGACGTAAAACCTCAAACCAAAAGTTGCAGTTTTTTTTAGTTTTTAATGGGCATTGCAGTGTACTGCGACACGAACACGCTGACCACAATCAATATTGCAAGTAGGCTTTCTCGCTCATTCAGTAGGAAACCGTCTTTGTGTAAAATAAATACACACGTATTATTGCGTTGTACCACACAGTGACCATTGAAAAATCCCAAAACTGCAACTTTTGGTTTGGGGGTTTTACGTCTTTCAGGTGTTCTATGATAGGACGGCCTATTGTACCCTAATTCATCAACAGTATTAAATTAGAAATAATGAAAAAAAATAATCCTGCCTGCTATGGTCATTTACGTTCCGAAATTTTCCGGACATTGCCGAAGTTTTCCAGAGAGTCAAAATTCAAAATATCTCGAGAACTGATTGGACTACTAAGTCACACAAACACCAAAACGTGTATTTTAATGTTATTCATCAGTTTCTGTCTAATAAAAATGATTTTTGATACACGGTGGGCTGAGCTCAATTTTGGATTTTTTTTATTGATTGTGTGGTAGTTCCCCGTTGAGTTTATCCTTTTACGTACCATACGGGAACCGCCATTTGTAAACTTTTTTGTAGAAACAAATTGCACTGAATCTGTAGTAAAACTCACAACGCATCCTTTTTATTTTATTTTATTTTTGTTGGTGTTTTGTTGATTGATATAATGAACCTAATTTATGTATCAAAGTGAGTAAGGTCATCGCGTCAAAATATCTGGACACATAACCGAAAAGTGTGAAGAGATTTAAAAATGAGAAATCAAAACAAAAAGTCCAATATTCACCATCACTTTCTCAAAAAATATTTATAAAAAAACCAATGTTTAACACAATGAACAAATTATTAATATTTTCAACTTGCAACAAAAATAACACTTAGAGTTTGACATTTAGATTGCTGCTATGATGACTGATTTTAGGATTACACACCCCGTACACGAGGAGAAAACCTTTGGAAAGAAATCAAAATATGCAATAAAACCCTTGTGTATTACTGTTTTCGGTAAAAGCTCAACTGAGCGTTTTAAAAAATATCGCAAAACCAGTCACTTGTGGTGGTGAGGGCTACACTCAACTCTTCATTTGTATTTAGTATTGTTTTAGGAAGGCACCAACACCGACAAGTTGATGGGTTTTCTTTTAGTTTCATTTTCTTTACAAAGATTGGGGATTGCCTTACTTCGACAGTATAGACAACACAATCTTGAGTTCTCTTTTCTTGTAAGATTTTGATATACTTTATATTTAATTGGGAGATCGGGAATCTTAAATACAGATACACAAAAAAGGATCCATGGCCATGATTTGCATGGGCCCAAGAGATTAGTTCAATACTTACAATACACCCATCCCCCTACGCAGTCTCGCTTAACTCGGTGAACTGGCTGGCCATGGGGTATTAGCTCAAGGCACGCCAACACAGCATAAAAAAAACGAAAAAAACACCCCGAACACTAGTTTTGAATTCATGTTCCTCGTTAAAGTACCTGTCGTTCCAACCACAGAATGAAACTGACAAGCTTATTTATGGCACAGCGGTAGAGTTGTCAAAAGCACTGATCTTTCACTAGAGTAAATGTGCTCTGAGCTTTTTATCTGTTTTGAAACTAGTTGTGTCGTAGAGTGGCAAGCATATTGATGACACTGGTGAAGCTTAACAATTCACACATTTTTCTGCCCCTGAATATGCTAAATATTAATTTTCCGTTTAGTTGTGAACACGTATAGTGGTTAATTAGTTAATGTAGGGTCACATCCGGGAACCCATATATTTAATGGACTTATAGCACCACCAAAGGTGATCATTACTTTTATTGAACAATTAACAAACATTTGATCATAATGATTACGATATTAATACCAGTCGTTGTCACGGCCGTACGAGATTTTGAATATTTGAAAAATAACATTTTATTTTAAAGCATATATTGGAAACTATTGCAAGTTTTACCAAACAAAATGGTCTGTCAGTTGGAATGTTCTTCTTCGTCCCCACCCGCCACTCTTATAAATATACAATATATTCATTCTAGTACAATATACTGGCAAAGAGCTTGTTTCAATCTAATTCATTGATATATAAAATAAATAAACCGGTCCCAGACTGACCCTTGTTGACACCTGAAGTGACATCAGCCCACCCTGAATGAGTACCATTTACAGACACAGCCTGTTTTCTATTTTAAAGGAAACTATTTATCCATGCCAGAGTGCCGTTTCTGATGCCATAATACTCTAATTTAGCAGACAGATGGGAGTGTGAGACTTTATCAAAAGCCTTACTAAATTCGAGTAGGATGACATCAGTTTGGCCTCTCTGGTTGATGGTTTGTGTCCAGTCATTTAATGAGTTGTGTAACAGTTGAGAGGCACTCACGAAAGCCATGCTGTTCATCAATTAGTATTTTGTGAGAGCTAAGGTGCTTGGCAACATGACTAAGAATTACATGCTCCATGATCTTACAATATACACAGGTCAGGGATATAGGACGGTAGTTTGACGGATCTGCTTTTGTACCACCTTTGTGAATTGCCGTAACTAATCCCTGACGCCATTGCATGGGAGCAGTACCCTGGTCATATGATTGCTGAAACAAACATGTTAATGCTGGAACGAATTCATTGACAACAATTTTGAGAAATCGAGGCGACATCTCATCCGGGCCACATGCTTTAGATGGGTTCAGATTTAATAATTGTTTGGCTACCACTTCTATGGAAAGGGTGAGTGGCCTTTCAATTCAACTGTAATACTAGATTTCGAATTGAAAACGCTCTGAACTGTGTATTCAAAGCTTCCACCTTGTCATAATCAATACTGCACATTTTGTGTAGTCTTAAATGTTGGAACACCACTGGGAATGCAGCACTTGGAAATTTTCAGAAAAAATTATATTTCTTCAATTGCTCGCAAATGATAGGCTAGGCCACTGGAAGAATAGAGATATATTTTACATATAAAATTAGCATACCCCAAAAACAGATATGGACATTAATAAGAGTCTAAAGACACCCAGGTAATTTATAGGTTAACTTTTAAGTTTGCCTTAACTTAAATCAACAAATATGTCTATTACATGAATATCATCGACTCGTACTCATTGATATTAAACCACAAAGGTATGGAAAAGCTGTATGGAAAAGTTGTATGTCGGCCGCAAATTTTACCAACAACGCGCACTCTATATAAAATAAATAGCGCATATATAAAAAGTAAAGTCGTCGTGCCGACTCCTCCGTGTTATTTTTGCTGTGGAGAGTTCGCCACTCCTCCCGCACAGCGAGTCTGTTACTTTCCCAGCATTGAATAATGCTGGTACCCATTTATACACCTGGGTGAAGAGGAGCAATTGAGGTAAAGCGCCTTACTCAAGGGCACAATTGTCAACACGTTGGCCGCAGTGGGACTCGAACCCACGACCTTTGGAGTGCGGGCGAGTGCTCAATCCACTGGACCACACGTTTTGTGTCATACGGTCATTTTTCTGTCATAACTGTGCGAAAACCGTTTGCTGTACATAAATTTTACCAGTAACGAATACTCTTTGATTGCCTTGTAATGTTTGCGCCACAAAATGTGCGCGTAGTTTAAAGGAGGCGCAATAAACCGCGATCGTGCATGGAGTGATGCATATCTACTCGTACATCGTTGGTGCATTGTG
>JAMKCH010024660.1:0-41780 GCA_023653785.1 Ophioderma brevispina | reverse complement strand
CTAAACCCTTGATTTCCGGTTACTGTAAATAAAGCACATATTTGCTCACATCCTGATGATGAAACAGAATTCAGTCAAAAAAAAAAAATTCCAGTGTATGTTGAAAGGTAATGGTTTCAAGTGGCACCAAAAATTTCTGTTTTGATGGGGTGAGGGGTGGGGTCAAGACTGACAATCAAATAGTACCAATTTAATCAAAATATAGGTTTTCCCGTTTAATTTAACACTATTTGCATTATATTTCATATCTGGTTAAGTTATAATTCGTCTTAGAAAATTGGATTGTGGCAGCTCTGAAAAATTTTGTCATAAACATGTTTTCAGAATATGACCACTGCATTTCAATAATTGTCATCTTTTGTTTGTGTGTACTTTAGTTTCGTCCTTGGAACATAGATTTCGTCTCACCTGTGGGGTCGACGGCACTTGCACAAAATATAATTCGTCTTGTTCATTATTTTTCATACTCTTATCAATGCAATTCGTCCCACAGTATTACACAAATACAGTGTAGACCTATCTTCCGTATTACATAGCGCCAGACAACAAATTGACGGATAGCTAATTGGATGAAAGTCTAACATTATTTGGATCAAACATGGCCTAAATATACCGTATAAACAAAGCAGTTTGAAAACCTTTGCTCTCAAGTTTCTAGATTTTGTACATGATTTAACCATCGGGACAGCCAAAAATAAGTGAAAACTTTGTCTAAAGTCACTTACAGTTATATTTATTTCATGATCAAGAAATGTAAAAAAGAAAACATAAGTAAGAAAGTCATAAACAAAGAGAAAAATAAAGATGTAAAATGATGAACAAGAGCACCAATGGTGCTGAAGCTTCATAAGAAAAGGGGGTTAGAGTTTGAGTAGAGATTGGTTGTTGTCAGCCTATCAATAGATAGGCTTATGCCATCGAGTAGAAGATATTCTGTCAAGGGCAGCCACTAAAATATAAACTAGTCTTTTGTATCTTGTTCAATTCTCGTGAAAATCACAGTTATGCAAGTATTGAAAATGCTGGTGCTTTCTATGAAACAATTTTTTGAAATTTAGAGTTCAAATTGCTTTTTTTGGGTATTTTGTGTATGTTTGCCCTGATTTCCAAGGTGACAATTAGTAGGCATTTTTTCATGCAGCATCACTTGTCCTGGCTGCTATGTTGTATAAAAAAAAAAAAAAAAAAAAAACTCTGATATCTTGGGTACGGGGTTACACATGCGACAAACACAAAAACAAACGGGAAAATAACACACTTCTAGGCCGATTTTGCTGACGAAATTCATTCAGCTTGAAGAGCACATCCCACACTTTCTCACGACCAATTTTGAACAAATATGCTCAATCAAGGGCAACGGAGATAGGCCTAGACTTTTTCGCCCGCTCTGCCGAATCGGTACGATTAGATTAGCTTCACTCATGAAGCTAAAAATGAAAGAAAGGGCGAGGTAAAAGAGGAAATAGATATATAAAGTATAGTCCTATATCTATACACATGCATGCATGATTCAAGACGAAATCAAATAAAACAATATGAAATCATTTGGTAAACGAAGAATTAAATTTAGACATAATGTTGCTAACCACATGAATAGACGAAATTTACGTATATTTGGACGAAATAAAACGAGCCATTGGATGAATAGATTGATCCAAATATGATATAATTGACCAAAGACTCTAAATTAAGTTTACAAAACAGACATTTACCCAATTTTATAGAAAATGTGAACTAACCACATATTGACCTATTAACAAAATAGTTTTTAAATCAAACAGGAAAACCTATATTAAAAGTGCAAATGGGAGTACACTCTTCTCTGTCATGTCTTTGATTTTAAAAAATAACTCGTGTTTGTAAATAGGTTATTGCTTTAAGCTATTTTTTGGGATGCGGAATGTACAGGAAGTAACAAACATACTACAAAAAGGTGGTCTGATGTTTAATGCCAGTTATTTTCAGGTAAGTTTAATAGAAGCACCATCTTTTTTTATTGTATATGGGAATAAAATCTCTTCAACCAAAAATCATCTTGTGATGTTAAAAAAATAATATATTTACTGTAGATTTTAAGGGAATCATTAAAATGTGGGGCTAATTAAAACTATACCTGCCCTACTATGATATCATGGTGCTTTAAAAAGTGACAGGAGGAGGCAGGAGGAGATTTTTTTTCCCAAATTGCACTGGCGGATGGTAGACACCTAAACAGGTGCAAAATAACCGAAGGAATTGCCGTTGGTTGCCCCTATACCAGTTGCCTGATGACCTAGAAGTTATCCTATGTTTTGACTATTCTTTATAAATGTAATTGCCTTTTAAATTGATGTGCCCTTCAATAACTGCCTTTTGAAATGATGTGCCCTTTAGAATCCTTATTTTGCACCATGCTACAAGAACTTTTCAAAGGTTAAGTGGACAAGCAAGTATAAAGGAAAACCGCAAAACCTTTTTGAACTTGCCGGCTACCGTAATCGTCCCTGTAGAAAACATGCTTTGATTTTCTGTCCTGCATGACAGAAAAACTAAATCATCATTGATTACATAAAGATGCATATTAGGCTATTCACTCAGGTGTTGTAAAAAAAAAAACAGGTGATTAAAAAAAAAAATTGAGGGGCTTCTTATCTGTCCTCATGTCTCTTTCAAAGACACTATCAGTTATTTGACCAACAGAGTCAAAAGATTTGAAAATTGCCACAAGAGTAGTTTAAATGTGCGGATATTATCTAGAACGTCCACGTCAATTATTTTTCCAACTGAAAAATGACAGAAAAGGTTTAGAAAACTGCAATGTTCAAAGATACGATTCACCATTCAAAATTCGGTTAGAGAAGTGTTTGTATGGAGGAATGACTAAAATATCGGATTTGTCCTTCTTGGGTGCTTTGTCCTTATCTCTGTAGGGTACGTTAGGATACATCTTGTTCAACATGCAAAAATCGATTTTTGATGATTTTAGATTTTCTGATTGAGCAAATCACTGATAGTGCCTTAAGCGGAGGTGTATGTAATTATATGCCCTAATGGGAATTGTAGTGTTCTAGAGATTGAACAATGAAATAGTGTTCATGAATATAATTGTTGGCAAGATAAAATCAAAAATCCCTAACTTTATACACGTAAAAAAAACTAAAACATTTATACTTTAAACATTAAACATTTCAAGAGGTATCCTTCCCCTTATTTCTTTATCTTTAAAAAAACACTTCTCAATTTATTTTACAAACAGTATGTTGTTTCCCTTAAATGGATAGCGTTTATTTCAAATGGCTAGCATTTAAAATTAAATGTAGACGTTTGTTTAAAAAGAAACATTTCAGCGTATTATAAAATCAGCGTTTTTTACACTTTTTCAAAACAAACATTTTTACATATACTGTGTTTTAAACATGTGCAATGTTTTGGGGGTTAAACTTTATGAATGAGGATTGGTTAGAAAATAAAGAAAAGAATGGAGAGAGAGCATGTTGAAACATTTATAAAGTATAAACGTTAGTTTTTATTGTGTAAGGGAAAGGTAAAAAACTAATTGATGTTTCATCAATTTCTGGCATATGTTCGGCTTTTTTTCCATTTAAAAAGTGAAACTTCTGGAGGCATGGTCTGAACATTTGTAACACAGTCATTCAGGGTTCATACTCTTCGCGTCTATGTTAAAATGTTACTATTCCAGTTCATTTTATTATTTTTTTGAGGGGCAAGAGCCCAGTGCTATTCATGCGTTCAAGTTCAGCGGTGCATCGATAGTCACCAAGTACAATGTACACGGAACCTAAACTGCCCCATGCAAAACTAAAGGTGCAGCAATGTGTATTATTATGACTACATGGGAACCAAATCAAATGTTTAATATTATGAATATCTCTCGTAAAACTGCCAATCGAAGCAAATGCAAAATGCTGCAATGTTTTTTTTTTCTCTTTCCTCTTAATATACTGAAGTCAAGAGGTACAATGGTAGATTGGATTCTGGGTATTAACAGTATCAAATAACAAAGAAAAATACATATTTCTTGAAAATCTCAAACGTATTATAGGTTTATGGTTTGTGAATGTTACAGATAAAGGTCTCGTAAAAGTGTTTGTAATTGCTTGGTCAAACTAATGATTGGAATTGAATAAGAAAATAGTTTCTTAGTCAAAAGCATTTGAGGAATTAACCTCTGATTTGCATTGCATTTTTCATTGATTTTTGTTCTGTAAAAAAATAAAAACATTACATAAAAGGTAGATCTCTGAACTAATTGTTACCTCTGAATCATACTTGAAAATCTGGGGCACTCCATATCGTAAGGGTGTTCAAGACCCCCATTTTCAGATCGTTGTCACCCAAAGATCCCAGATTTTTGAAAAATGTTGACCACTGTCACCCAAAGATGCCTATCTGTTTTGTAAAATTTTAAAACAATCTCATCAAAAAACCGCTATGGTTTTAGAAAAATGATTGCAAAATTTCATTATGCCCATTTTATGGAAATTTACAATTTCTCACCCAAAATAACTTTATTTAGGGCAATTCTCAACTATCTATATATCTAGCGGCCCCCCCCACGCAGTGAGATGCTGACACCATGTAGCGCAAAATGTCCTTGTCTGTCATTAAGTTGGGGATGTCAGATGAATACTGCTGGATCTCAAGCATTCACTTAAGGTAGTAAGGGGTGTGAACGACCCCTGGCAGTCACATCCCCCCCCGAAAGTTCCACTTTTTTTTGCTGATGTTTTTTAGTTTTAGGTCCAAAATGTATATACATTTTGACAAGAAGTACTTCCATGTGGTAATAAGAGTCAAAAGTAAAAAAGGACCATTTTAGGGGGATAAGTCCACTGTTTTACAAGAAAATTCCACTTTTAAGCCCCCCCCCCCCCAATAAATTTGCATACGGCCCCCCGCTGTGAATTGACCAGTAGTTCCCAGTGGGTAAGTTATTATCAACATGATGTCCAGAATCTAAGCTCTTAAAAAAATCCAGGGTGTTACTAGCATACTAAGGGCAAGTTTCTTAGGAATTCTATGTTTATCATCTTAATTTTGTTTGATCTCAATTTCATTATTGCTAATATTGGCCGGGAAATTTAAAAAAATGGTTATTTATAAGTACTTACCTGCCGGTGGTCAAAAGACCACATAGTGATAGTTTTTAGCCCAATCAAGCAACATGGTAAGAATGGAGGGGGTTGGGCTGAAGAGGGTCACAACTTAAATATTTGGAAGATTCATTTCAATTGGTTATGAAGAATATATGATTGTATAATTGACCAATCAGAAATGTGTATGAAAGGCACTAGTATCAGGAGGTTAAAAACAAAAAGGATCTTGTACAAAAATTTAAAAATAACCTATTAATTAAAAACAAGTCTTGCAACAACAAAGAGAAACCTTGAGATCAACCTTTGAAGACATAACATTACGATATTTTAATATTCTCTGTATTTTTACTATTCGAAATAGAAAAATGAACCCAGAGGAACTCAACAAGACAGAACACCTTGGACCTACTTTGCTGGAGATGGCAATTTCTATGAAGTGTAAGTAATTAAGCTTGTGCTATTCTTTCCTGGGTTTATGACAAATAAATTACCAGTTCAGCCCACTCTTTTCATACAGAACTTTGCCCTGCAGTTTGCAATGGAATAAAGGCCAGAATCACACAAGGAAAGAGAACATTTTTGATAGATATAAACAGGTAAAATATTGAAACTGTCTCATCATTTGTGCCACCAGGCAGGGAACTTATTTTTTGACTGAATTAGCTGATCAGCACTTTTTGTGTGTTTGTGTTGTTGTTTTTTACATAATTAAAACATCATGATATAGTATTGCCATATTTATTCATTAAAGACTAGCTTGTCCCCATAAAGAGTTTAATCTTATGTCTAGAGAAAACTGGTCATTTTAACCCAGTAAGGCAAAACAAAAAAGATGCCCATCCCGTAAAAACAGTTTAATCTTAGTCTTAAAAAAACCAACCCCATTGGTTTTTTTAACCCAGTTATATTCAGCCAATGGTTCAGGATAAAAGTCAAAAATTCGTTGAGGTAGCTAAGATTGGGGACACGGCTTGCATCACCCAGTAATTCTGTTGTATAAATTCAAAATCTATTGCAATCATTTTCAGGGAATACCTATTCAGTTTGCACAGTAAGAAATTTGTCACAAAAAAAGATACCAAAAACCTTTGAAACCACTAACCTACAGATGTAAATAGCCCTACGCCCATGTATAATTAGGTCAACATCCAGCCAAGAAGCGGCTTAAGCATAAGTGGCAAGAGTTTTGGTAGATGGTGGTTTTTACATGTTTCGATGTGGGTAACTTTTTTGCATCGGTTTGAGGTTCCTTGTCTGAGTTTTGAGTTATGTATGTACACAATAAATAAATGTCCGAATTTGATAAACAGCTAAAACAATTTGTTTAAGAGCCTTTTGGTTGTTGCAAACATTCATAATTAATAAAAAAAAAATAATAAATGTGTCCATGCACGACATCTCTGATGCATAGCCACGTGTCCACACTTTTCCATTCATGTACAGAAATGGTTTAGATCCCAGTTTAAGATCTGAGTATGTAGATTTCAAAGCAACAATGATGTTTGAAAAAATCCAAATGGTCCATGGCCTGTTGATATTCGTCTCTTCCAAGGATCCAGATTTTACTGCGAAGTTGCCAAAATATTGGTGCCTGAAGAAAGCTACTCTTTTTCTCATCTACCAAGGTATAATCTAGTGCTAAAAGATGTTTTGGGTTTGGTGTTATGAGCGAAAAAGTGCCCCCATTTTGGCCCCCGAACAAAACAATATTAATTTTGCAAGGATACTATGGGCTTACAAAAAATATGTTTTTAGCTCTAATATTCAAAAATGGATTGAAAATTTGCTAAGTAAACGTTACCTATGGGGATCGAGGGGGGGGGAGCTGTGCCATTTATTCAATCGAGGCAAAATATTGATATATCTAAACTCTGCCTTATTCAACTTTAGCCAACTCCAAAAGGATACTAAACAATAAAAAGATAATGGGCTTATAAACCTGGACTGTAATCTGCAAACAAGTTCTAGAAAAAGTAGCGCATAGTAATATTTGAAATGTTGGCTTATAAAGATGGATGACACGATCAACACCTTGCCCCCTTCCCACCCCCCTTCACACACAAACAAACAACACATACACACCACTGCTACGTTATGGCATCAAAATGAGACTTTTAAGCATAAAGTTCATATTTTTCTCATTAGCCGGTGAATTAAGGCCCCAAAACAATGTTTCTTTTGATTTTATGAACAAAAAAACATTTCCAAATGTGGTGACCACATTAAAAGTCTGGGACTCAGAGATTTTGAAAATATTATAATAATGAAAAATAGTAACTAGAATAACGATAGTAACCTAAATGCACATTCCGAAATTTGAGATGAATCAGTTTTTCGTTTTGATGCAGTAAAAATTTATGTGTAGTATACGGATCCCATTGGATAATGTGTATAACAAAAAGTACGGATACGGAATTTTATAAACAAGTTGTGATTGTCTATATGAAGGAATTCGATTTAAGCTTAGCAATTGTCACACAGTGATTAGTATATGGACAAGAATTATGACAGCAAAAACATGATTTTTTTATAAAAATGAGGGCGCCCTCCTCAGGAAATCTCTGAGTCGGCCTTTAATTAACACACACTGCCTATGGGACAAATTGCTTACAAATTTTTGTTTATATTATCCAAATGGCTGGAATGAGTTTACTCAAAATTGGTAACTGATATTTTAATGAAACTTCCATGTGCGGGAGAAAAGTCCAGAAAAAATTGGGTAATGATCGGGTCACCCGCCGTTTAATCTGTCCTAAATTTGAACAAAATGTTAACAAAATGTGTTCAATTTCTGAAGGAGCTGAAGGAGCGTGATTCACAGTAAGTAAAATTGACTGAAGCATTCGTAAAATAATCACCTCAAATTGTGTTGGTAGCTCTTTTTCAGACTATGCATATATATCAAATAGTAGTCAAGAGTTATTAGAAACAAATATTAACCCATTATGTGCTAGAGTCACTGTGATATATTTACTTTGTATTAGCACATGTCTGCTTACAATTTGACCTGTATAAAGCACCTAGGCATCTTACAGCATGTCTAAAAAAAAGACAATCAGAAAAATGCCATGTTCATCATGCTATTCTAAGTAACTTTAATAAATTTACACTAAATGTGCAAGGTGGGACACTATTGACGTTACATACTATCTAAAGAAGAGAAAACCAAGCTTTACATGGTTGTGTTCCATGGGCTTTGGGGAGATGATGATCCCATTGCTGTAGGAAATCCAGAGATAAGGCATTTACTGCAGTAGCTTGTCAAAATCCATTTGACGGCAATTTTCTCACCTTTGTCAATGGCCCAAACATCAATTATGTGAAATGCAATGTTTTCTAAAATGGACTCCAAATTTAAGGAAGGGATAAGACTTCATAAAGCACATCATAAAGGTCAGAAAAAGGATTGAATGACAAGTAAGTGACTTGAGCCGTGGCCTATGAAATCGGAAATGCAAATGGGGCATTCTGAGTGCACAAGAAAAAGGAAATCCCTTGTTTACTTGCATCCTCCCACTCGTTTGAAGAGGGCCCATCACGAAACAAATACGAAGGTGAAGTAGATTATTGCACAAAATGAAGTTTGGATTAAGTAGTTAGAGTCCATATCAGATGCCCCGGATGGGGGGGGGTACTCAAACACAAAATGACCATATGGGTAAAGGCTGCCAAATATGGGTCTATTTTCAGCCTTCTGGTATATGAATGACCCTTTTTTTCCTGTTCATATAATTTTGGTTTATGGGTCTCTCTTCAAAATTTATAAAATTGTTTGGAAAATTGACCAATTTCTCAATCTGAAGCCAAATTGTCTATAAATGTTTAAAATTTATTACCCAATTTCCTCCATCTGAAGCTAACAAATTTTCCAAATTTAATAACAAAATAAAATCTAGATATCCTGCCTAATAGCTCCTAAGAAGAGGCCTTAGGTGCTTTATTATAAGCTAAAAAGGTAACATTTTGAGGGAAAATGGTTAAAGTTGTGTTAAATTTGGCCCAAAAATTTACATCTATTCTCGCTATGGGTCCCCCTTTTTCAGCAAAAATTGGTTATTTTATTAGATCATGGGTTCTACTTCCAGACTTTCGGAATGAAGGCAAATCCCTACTTCAAACTAAACTTGAGACCTCCCAGAATTACCAGCAACAGGAACAAAATTGTCTTCACAAAAAGAAAATATTAAAACTCATAACATTCTCTAATGCTGAGAAGATGATGATAACAAACTTGATCACATGTTAACATAAATTATTTAAGTGCGTTGTACATTGCCCTCAAAAGAATGGCACAAAAGTAATAGCTAGTAATTTGAACTCACTGAGTTAATTGCGGTATATATCTAACTTCCAAATGACACAAAGTTAATGGAAGGAAAAGAGGGAATGAGGAAAAGGACTATCACTTTTTCCTCACTTAATTCTGATGATTGTAACATTTTTTTTTAGAAAAGGTTGTAAATAATCTATCAATTCAGAATTTGCACTGTTTGGATTTTTACTATTAATGCCCCAATAATGAATCAAAGGGCAACCTTCATACCGCAGGTGTTAAATGAGTGTTATTTGATAGTCCAAAACCACGTCCTGTCGGGTTTCCGTCCAAGAGCAGAGTGACTTTGCAAGCTCAGACTTTTCTAAGACCTCAGAAAGATGTTTAATAAATTTGTTCTGTTTTTATTTAATATTTGTTGGTGTTATTGATGTTGCTCAGTCTCCAGGATAGTGTGGAAGGTACATGTGTAAAGAGGTAATTCACCTTTTAAATTAGTGGTGTAAAATTATTCTTTTTTTTAATATGTCTGGAATTGTTAACAGTCCTTCTTATGTAACTTGGCTCGTACCCAGCATACGAATTGAAAATCTCTATCCCACCTATAATGTATACTACAATTATAAAATGTATCCATGGTAACAGTGATGTCATCAGGGATTC
This sequence comes from Ophioderma brevispina, assembly GCA_023653785.1. Taxonomy (NCBI): domain Eukaryota; kingdom Metazoa; phylum Echinodermata; class Ophiuroidea; order Amphilepidida; family Ophiodermatidae; genus Ophioderma; species Ophioderma brevispina. Next base: position 31,748 of record JAMKCH010024660.1, on the reverse strand, counting down.
TATAGCTTTGTTGACTCACCTACTTGGGGGGGGGATGATAAGTTTTTATTTAACAGGTATGAAGTTTAGAAGTTCCCTAACAGTTAAGAAGTTTGTTCCCCAACATAACAAACAATCACTGAGTTTTCTATAAAAGTTTTTTGAACAGTTTCTTGAAGGCTGACCCTCACATCCTTTGCTAATAATCTAACAAGTTGGTAGGAGCGATTTGGTGCCACTTGTGTAAGCCATGGTGAAATGGGCTGATCCAGGATTTGAAAAACGTCAAAATTACCACCGGGGGCTGAAAGGCTAAACTTGCCAAAATGGGCTGATTTTGCAGATTACCGGGAAGCGCCGCCACGTTCCTTAGATCGCGCCTGGTGACGTGGCGTAACCAGATTTTTTTTTGCAGGGGGTTCACATAATTTCAGGGGAAAGCATATATTAATGTTAGTGCAATAGGCCTATGTGCATTCACTGTTAAATTGGTAGGGACAAGACATTCCCCATGGGGAAGCTTCCCCCTGCCCTCCCCACTGGTTATGCCACTCGCATTTGCGTACTTGTCACAGCAAGTGTTTGCTCCCCTGATTTGAATTATGCTAAGAACACTTATCCTTAAATAAGAAAAAAAAAATTGTATGTTTGGAAATTCCTAAAACAATTAAGGTGATATAGAGACAAATCATAATTATAGAATAATGCACATATCCCTTACATATTGGTATTGATATTTAGAAATGTTTGCAACGATATCATGTTGCATCTTGTGTATCACACATTTTGCATTTAGATCTTTGATCAATATACGATATTTATATTAAACTTTTCTATGTATGGTAACATTTATTAACATAGGAATTTGAAAATCTAAAGGCTGTCCCTCAGAAATTTTGAAATATTCGTTTTTAAAATGACAACACATTTTGAAAACTGACCGCCTAAGTAGGGAATGCAAGTTGATCATCCAGTAAAAATCAGAAAACCCATTTTGGGACTCTTGCAATGTAGGCCTACAAAGATCATATTTGTATTCTTCCTGTCAATTCTCCATAGAACTATGTGTACACAACCCTAGATTGGGGGGTGTGGAGAAAAATTTAGACTGAGACGAGAGTAGACCCCCGACTCTGCGCCCCCGGCAGAACGCTCGGCTGATAAGGTCTCAATCGTCTCGTTTCTCCACGCCGCATAGGAGGGACTAGGGAATTATCTAATCCAAATAGCCATGTGATATTTTTTGTTTTATTATATTTTGTCAAATAAATGAGATTTATCAAAAACAGCGCGCTGTGCCCATCTAACTCTAAGTTCGATGGTTGAGCATGTCTAGTGGCAGCAGATTTTTTTCCTCACTGGCTGCCATTTCATAGGTTTCCTCTTAAAATAAATGTTCTATAAGAAACGTATTGCTTACTAAGTTCAAATTGCGTGCCCATTCTTCACATCTCATTTCTTATAGTGTGCCGGTGATAGCCCTCTTCACCAAGCAGCTGAAGCAGGTCAAACTGAAATCTGCAAAATCCTAATCCATGATTGGAAGGCTCATGTCAATATCAAGAACCATGTGAGTAGAATTAGTTGCTGTTATACCCTGAATATATTAGTGGCAAAACACCATGCATAAACATGCTACAATAGTTCTTTCCTTTCCTTCTTTTTTCTCTTTCTCCCTCTTTATCCATCTTCCTCTAGCTCCATATTTTTTTCATTTAACTCGCTCTCCTCTCTTCTCCTCCCTTCTCCTCCCTTCTCCTCCCTTCTTTTTCTTCCTCTCCCTCTTCTCTTTTCTCCATCTTTTACCCCCTCTCTCTCTCTTGCCATCTCTTTCCAGATATTACCCTCTCTCTCCCTCATTTCTTCTCATCCTCTTCCTCTCTCTCTTTTCCTCTCTCCTCCTCTTTTCTTCTCTTGCCCATTTTTCATCCCCAGACACATAACCAGCATTGTCAGTCAGGGAAAAACATCAGCATCATCCCTATTTTACTTTGTCCTTCCCCTTTTTTTTTTTGGGAAATTTTGCCCTCCCCCTCAACTGGTTATGACACTGCATAACCACTGTTTCCTTTTCCCTCTCCGCCCATCTCTTGATCTTGTCACCTCAATTGCTTCCTCCCATCTTGCTATCTCCCATGCTTTCTCCCTCTCTTGCCCTCTCTCATGTCCAGTGTTGTGGTTAGTATCTGTTTGCCATTTTCATTTGCTTGGCATTTGCTAAATTAAAATATGTTCTGCATCAAATATATCATTTCAACTAGCAATATGTTATTTTGATTTGGCAATTCAGAGAGGGGATACCCCACTGCACTTAGCAGCAATGAGATGTCACCCAGATGTCTGCCAAGTGTTGCTAAAGGAGGGCAAAGCATGTGTGGATTTGAAAAATGATGTAAGTAATAATCAAGTCCCACAATATTGTTTTACAAAAATTTGGGATTCACTACATTTTGGCAGAGTCATTTGGGTGAGGCGAAGCCTCTTTAAAAACTGTATGATTTCCGTTGGAAGTTGAACTTTGGTTAACCAGTTAAAACTACAGTGCAATTTCCTTTGGAAGACGTCCAGTGCAATTTCCTTTGGAAGACGTCCAGTGCAATTTCCTTTGGAAGTCTAGTTGGGTGTTTAGTGAAGCCAAATAAACATTGAAACTAAGACTGGCATTCTGAAAGGGAGTCTAACTTTAGTCCTGGGTTTAAACCATGGTTAGTCCTACATGAGTGGACCTTTTTTCCTTCCAACATACTTCAACATGTGCTGCCCACAGTTGAAAAATTCCTTATGGATGGGCTGATTGGCCCATCCATGAGAATTTTCTCATCCCGTTTACATTGAACTTTAAGCATTTTTGAAAGGAAAAAGGTCCACTCATGTAAGGAAACAACCTGGTTAACCCAGTACTAAAGTTGACTATTTCAGAATACCTCCTATGACTCTTGCCCTTTCTACCCTGTTTCAATTCTGTAAGGTTATACATCACATTTGTCATGCTATTAGATTCTTACCAAAAAAATTACTGTAAGTCACATGTGAGCCATTTCATATAACCACTGAACTAAGACTAGACTTATTTTGGACTCAATGTCCTGATGATTATGAATATGTCCATGACAAGCATAAATTTTAAATTTTTTGGAAAAAAATACAATTTTGAAATCTGAAGGAATATAGCTGAGTATGCATAGGGTAGCCAGCAACAGACCTGCCCCTTGGCCAATTGGTGGTGGCCATTGAGCAAAATTGGCCCTCAAATATTCAAAAGTTTTTTAGTCTGTGTCAATACACCTCAAAATTTTGGACCACCACTGTGAGGATTGCCAAAGGCGTGTGGTCGATGTGAAAACCTCGGCGTGGCAGAGTGGAGCGAGGGGCGTCATTGCGGCAAATAGAGGGAAGTTTCTGTGGAGTGGAGCGAGATCTTGTGCACAAATAGGGGATAGTTCTGTGCAACATAATGTGTCAACAAAGTATTATAAATGGCTGTCGCATGGGGGGAATGGACTAAAAAACTATACGTCAAGAATTGTTTAATTTTCTCTCTCATTGTGCGTCTAAGTCAGGACCGTACGCACACCTCAGCTTAGCAACAAGTTGGAACAACAACAGCTAATTTTAAATCCAACCAATCACGGCGCGTGACGATCTAAACATGTGCGTATGTGAGTTTGTACACTTCAGCACACCCGTTAAAAATGGCAAAAAAACGGAGAGAAATAAAACTTGGAGAGTATAAAGAGATTACTAATTAATCGTTTGTGCCAACATTATCTGTCAACCGGACCCTTTCTTTAACCACAATATGAATGCCCGACAGTACATTAACACTGCCGCCAGAATGCCGCCGGGCAGACAAGTATCACATTTGTTTGACTACAATGCATACACCAGGGGCCATTACATGGATGTCATTTACATCATCGCCCAATCAGTTTCCAGGATAGTTAGGAAGATTTATCCAAATAATAAAGAAAAACAAACACAAAATATATGCAGAAAGCAATGCGCAGCAGATCCAATGAAGGGCGCATAGCACATTCTTGAACAGGGACTGTAGCGAAACTAAAGTGCAATGTATTGATAAAAGGCTAAGCTTTTGATGATGTGTTTTTTGGCATGTGTGGACACCCAAGAATAAATTGAGAATGGCCATCCTAACTTTAGTCACCTTCCATTTTCTATGAGGGTGCAGCTGCCAGAGGGTTAAATTTCCTTGTAATTTTCATGAGGAATTTATTTTTGGCGAATTCTTGAGTTGTCACAAAAAATGCAAAAATCAAAATGGGCATTAATACCTTTTGCAATGCACTTCATTATAATTAAGTATATATCAATGAAATTTAAAGCTTTTGCACATTTTGTCAAAAATATATATCCAAAAATATCTGTATGTTGAAAATATTGACACATGCATAATTGAATTATACGAGAAAGAACGGATATCCTGATGCACTTAACCAAAGTAAAATAAATACCTGTCCATGTTTTGGTAATGTACCCACTTTTGTTTACATCTGTCCCCTGAGCGGAGGATGTGCACGTCATGCTATGTTTAGCTGGTATTGGTAAAAGGCTAACTACCACATACTGCCAAATTAAGCAATATCTATGGGGAATTTTTTTGTGTTTTCATGAAAGGAAGTGTTTCTATATTGTCAAGAGGTCATGGTCTTATAAATTCCTAGTCAGAGTCCTAGCAGAGCCACTTAGTTTTGTGAGAAACGGTGACCAAAACAAAATAGTTTTTTTTTAATTGGAATACTTTTTTGATGCTGTTCATTGTTTTTAGTCTACCGGGAACATGCATGACTAATGAGTCCGCTTGCTCACCTTAGTATTTGCAGTCACAGTCAAAACCACAAGTACATTTGACCTGATGTTGAAATTGGTAAAAGTATCCGGATCCCAATCGGTCTTTAAAGTAGGAGGCCGATTTTCACAGTCAACCACAAGTACAAAAAAATTGTTGATCTGATTTGTTGAATTTGGTAAAAGTAATCAAGGATCCCAATGCGGTACTTAAAGGAGGATGGCCCGATTTAAGTATATGAATTTTCATCTTGATAGATTGCCTTCACTCCCAAAACTCCCATCTGTGAAGTTCCATGCCGATATTTCAATCCCGTTTTGAATGTTGGGCTAAAAACGTACTTTAGTCAAGCCCCATAGAGTACTGTAAAATTAATATTGGTCGACCAACAAGGGCACATTTTCCACTCATAACTTCCAAACCACACATCCGTAGCCCTAAATTTCCACCTTCACAGCGTAAATGCGAAAATAGTAGCTTTCTTGTGCGTTCCCAAAATTTTTTGACCACTTCCCGATAAAATCTGACTTCTGGGGAACGAGGCTATTAGCGTCGGGCCATGACCTTTAAAATGTCCTGCATAGTCACTGAGGTAAAACTAATTTTACAAGTTCGAGGGTTGAGTTGTGAGTTTAATTTCAGGTATTTGAGTTCGATTGCTTTTAAGAGTGCGAGTTCGAGTTTAGATGTAGTGTTTCGAGTTGCTTTTAGAGTTCGCGTTGCTTTTAGAGTTTGAGTTTCAAATAGTTAGGGGTAGGTTTAAGGTTTAGGGTTAGATTTAAATTTTAAGAGGGGTAGGGCGTAGGATTAAAGTTATAAGGGGTGGTATGGTTAGGATTAAGGTTTATGTAAGTGTTAGGTTTAAAGAGAGGGTGAGGGTTAGGGCTAGAGTTACGGGTTACTAATTACAAACATTTGTTTTCTTACATCAAAAACTCTAAAAGTAACTTTACTCTAACTCAACCTCTAAAAGGCATCTTTAAACTGACTCGAACTCTAAAGCAACTTGAAAGGCCAAACTCTAAAAGCAACTCAAATTCGAACTCGTAAAACACATTACTCTAGTCACTGTAACTCATCATTAACTCCAGATTTTTATATCATTTCTCACACAAATTTCAAGCAAGCAATTATTATTTTTTTCTTATTTCAGATGGTCTACACCTTTACAATAAGCATGTGATGAAATCATCCAGATGTAGTCGGATTCTGTTTGACGAGGAAAAGCACTGTGGAATTTCGCAAAATAAAGTAAGACTAATAGTTGTTCTGTTATATATGACAAATGATTATAAAATTATTGCAAAGTGTTTCATTAATTTGTGTTGAAACTCTTAAACCATGTCTATATTGGGGAGAAATTAAAAAAGGGCTCTACATATATAATGTTTCAATTTTTGAGCTTGAAATGTACGAATCCTGTAAAACCTTTCAAATCGCACAGAAATTTTGCACAAGTGTGACTCGGCATGAAAAACCCATCAGAAAACTTGCACTTCATACCGTATTGTTCCTAAGAAACGCCCCGGTGCAGTGCATTTTTTAAAGGGAGGGCGTTTTATTACAGTCAAAAATGGCAGTCAAAATCCCGTAAAAATCATCACCTTATACGCGGGCCCCTTATTTTCGCTATTACTCATAATACATAACACAAAAAAAACAACAACGAACGAACAGGGGGGCGCTGTTTTCCCACCCTCGCGGTCCAAGTTCCCTACTATTAACAACATTACAACTGACTGTGCACAACCGCGATATGCTACGGATTACGAACAGTCCCGGCCATTAAATCATTGTGATTTAGGTAAGCTTAACTCATTTTCTTGAATTGTTTTTTATCCAAAATCGTAGGGGGGGGCGTTTATTATGCAGTGCGTTTATTAGGAACAACACTGTAATTTTTTTTAAAGACATGCATAGGTGCTGACTGTTTTTGTTTTAATTGATTATGAATTACTTTGTTGTTGTTGTTGATGATTGAAACCTGGGGAACACCACTCCATAGAGCAGCTGGACAGAACCACACTGAGATATGTAAAATCCTCATTGAAAAAGGAAGAGCTGATGTTAATAGCAAACTAAAGTAAGTATCATAAAAAAGATGGACCGGATATTGATTAAATAGTAGGTTATGGGCATTGACACCAGGATAAGATTATGGGTAAACAGAGGGCGAGGTGGCTGAGTGGTCCTTTCTATCCCTTTTTTTCTTTCTTTCTTTCTTCTCCATTTAGTGGAGCGTTTGTACTTCAAAATTGTCGACAACCCTCCCCTCGGTACACAACCGCAACCATTTCTATTTGAAAGATAGTAATAAATACTTTTAAAAATAAAATTTTCGGTTTTTTTGTTTTTTTTAAGTTGGGGGTTTTTTTTGGGTCAAAAAATCAGGTTTTTTGAGCTAAAAACTTAAGATATCAAGATGTATTAATTTTGTAGCAAAACAATTTTAATCATTATACAATACAATAATCTGTAACAATTAAATATAATTTCTGTGATCAGTCAATATAAAGGGTTTTAGACTTTTTAGCCCCAAAATCAACTTTTTCTCCTAAAAAAACACCCTTTTTAATCACATGTTCACAACAACAGTTTTACTGAACCCTTTATGCATGTATAAACCTATATCAATAAAAAAAGATCCCATAAATAATAAGATTGTACATTTTTACTTTAAAACAATAATAATTTTGCTTAATTTGCAGCCCAAAATGCTTTTTTTCGGCCTAGATACACCCGTCACCAAATATTTCAACCACACACCATCATTTTCTTAATCTCATATCTTTATCATTCCTTCAATAAGGTGGTTGTGTTTTGTGTTGTACGAGTGAGGGTAACTCAAAAACTAGAGCTTTTTTCAAAGCTCGGCCGCTTCGTTAATTTCCCACTTATCATAGGTCACAGCTTCCCCCATCATCTGTTGCACTACCACCGCTTTTAATATAAACACTAAACATATTTCTGGTATCTTAATTGGTGGATACTATATCATGTGACATAAAATATTTGATACTAGTTACCCAAAATTTCACATTAGGGAAAAAAGTTTCCATAAAAAGCTAATATTGTCCCCCATTTCACAGGGAAATAGTTCATTTTTTATTATGGGAAACTTTTTTTCCTACAATTGGTAATCTTGAGGAGACTGGAGTTGCGGTGGCGCTGATCTTGAACGAAAACCGAAAAGCTCGCCGAAAAAGCTATGATTTTCCGTTGGAAGTTGAACTTTGGTTAACCAGTTAAAACTACAGTGCAATTTCCTTTGGAAGACGTCCAGTGCAATTTCCTTTGGAAGACGTCCAGTGCAATTTCCTTTGGAATTCTAGTTGGGTGTTTAGTGAAGGCCAAATAAAACATTGAAACTAAACTGGCATTCTAAAGGGAGTCTAACTTAGTCCCTGGGTTTAAACCCGGGGTAGTCCTACATGAGGGACCTTTTTTCCTTCCAACCTACTCTAAAATGTGCTGCCACAGGTGAGAAAATTCCTTATGGATGGGCTGATATGGCCCATCCCTGAGGAATTTTCTTCACCCGTTTACATTGAACTTTTTACAGCATTTTGAAAGAAAAAGGTCCACTCATGTAGGACTACTCTGGTTTAAACCCAGTACTAAATTTCGACCTCTTTCAGAATACCATCCTAGACTCTTGCCCTTTCTCCCCTGTTAGATTCGTAAAGGTTATATCTACATTTGTCAATGGCTATTGTAGATGTCTTACAAATTACTGTAAGTCACATGTGGACCATTCATAAACACTGAACGAAGACTAGACTTTTGGACTCAATGTCCTGATGATTATGAATATGGTCATGACAAAGCCATAAATTTTAAAATTTTTTGGGAAAAAAAATACAATTTGAACTGAAGGAATATAGCTGAGTATGCAATAGGTAGCCACAGACCAGACCTGCCCCTTGGCCAATGGTGGTTGGCCATTTGAGCAAAATTGGCCCTCAAGTTCAAAATTTTTTTGAGTCCTTTGTCAAAGACCTCAAAATTTTGACCAGCCAGCTGTGAGGATGCCAAAGGCGTGTGTTCTAGGTGAAAACCTCGGCGGTGGCAGAGCGGAGCGAGGCGTCTTGCGCAAATAGGGATAGTTCTGTGGAGTGGACGAGGATCGTTGCACAAATAGGATAGGTCTGTGCAGCATAATGTGTCAACAAAGTAGTATCTGGCTGTCGCTGGGGGGAATGGACCTCTAACTGTATCAAGATGTTTATTTTCTCTCAATTGTGGCTTCGTAATTCAGGACCGTACGCACACCTAGCTTATAACAATTTGAACAACAACAGCTAATTTTAAATCACCAATCACGGCGCGTGTAACGATTAAACAGGTGGCGTATTGAGTGGTTAAATGTATCACACACGTTCAAATGGCAAAACGGAGAAAATAAACTTGGAGAGTTATATAAGTACTAATTTACTCGTTTGTGCACATTCTGTCAACCGGACCTTTCTTTAACCACAATATGAGCCCGACAGTAACATTAACCAAGCCGCCAGACGATCGTATCACATATGTTTGACACAATGCATACACCTGGGCCATTACTGGAGGTCCCATTTACATTGGCCCCTCAGTTTCCAGGATAGTTAGGAGATTTATCCCAAAAATAAAGAAAACAAACACCAAAATATATGCATAAAGGGCAAATGCGCAGCAGATCCCCATGAGAGGCCGCTATAGCACATTCTGACAGGGACTGTAGCGAAACTAAAGTGGTCAATATTGATAAAAGGCTAAGCTTTTTAAGATGTGTTTGTTTTGGCCCTCTTTGACCCTCAAGGAAATATAATTGAGAATGGCCATCCTAACTTTATTCACCTGCATTGGCGCAATATGATGGGTGCAGCTGCAGAGGGTTAATTGTTCCTTTAATTTCTGAGGAATTTATTTGGTTTGCGATTTCTTGATTGTCCAAAAAATGCAAAAATCAAAATGGGCATTAAACCTTGTGCAATGCACTGCATTATAATTAATGTAGATCATGAATTTAAAGTCTCTGCACATTTTTAAAAAATATGTTCCCAAAAAATATCTGTATGTGAAAATATTGACACATCAGTAATTGATTATACTAGAACGGATATCCTGATGCACTTAACCAAAGTAAGATAAGACCTGTCCATGTGGGATGTACCACTTTTGTTGACATCTGTCCTGTAGCGGAGGATGTGCACGTGCATGCCGATGTTTAGCTGGTATTGGTAAAAGGCTAACTACCTACATACTTGCCCAAATTACGGGCAATATACTAAGGGGGGATTGTATTTTTGTGGTTTAAATGAAAGGAAGTGTTCTATATTGTCAAGGGTCATGGTCTGTATAAATTTCCTAGTCAGAGTTGCCAGCAAGCCTGCTTAGTTTTGTGAAAAAAGGTGACCAAACAAATTAGTTTTTTTTAAGAAGTACTTTGTTGATGCTGTCATTGGTTTAGTCATACCGGAACATGCATGATAATGAGTCTGCTTGCTCAAACCTTAGTATGTGCAGTCACAGTCCAACCACAAGTAATTTTGACCTATTTTTGAATTTGGTAAAAGTATCAGATCCCAATCGGTACTTGCAAGAGGATGGCCCGATTTTCAGCAGTAAAACCCAAGTACATTTGACCTGATTTTGGAATTTGGTAAAATGTAGCAGGATCCCAATCGGTACTTTAAAGGAGGATGGCCCGAATTAAGGTATATGAAAATTTTCATCTTGAATAGATTGGCCTTCACCCCAAAACACCATCTGTAAGTTCCATGCCGATATTCAATCCGTTTTTAATGTGAGAGCGAAAAACGTAATTTTGGTAAGCCCCAGAGAGTACTGTGTAAAATTAATATGGTCGACCAAAAGGGGCACATTTTCACTCTAACTTCCAAACAAACATCCTTTAGCCCTAAGATTCACATCCGTAATTAGAAAAAGTAGCTTTCCCTTGGTTCCAATTTTGGCCACTTCCGATAAAATCTGGACTTCTGGGGACGAGCTATTAGCGATCGGGCCTGGACCTTTAAAATCCATGCATAGTCACTTGATGTACAAAACTAGTTTACAAGTTCAGAGTTTGAGTTGTAGATTTTATAAGTCAGGTGAGTTGAGTTTCGAGTGCGCTTTAAGAGTTCGAGTTCGAGTTATAGGTCTTGTTCGAATTGCTTTTAGAGTTCGAGTTGCTTAGTATTTTGATTGCAATTAAGTTAGGGGAGTTTAGGTTTAGGTTATGATCACGTTTAGGGTAGGGCTAGGATTAAAGTTTAGGGGTGGGCTAGGATTAAGGTTAGTTTAGGGTTTAGGGTTACGCCTAGGGTGAGGGTTAGGATAGATTAGGGTTACTAATTACAAACATTGTTTCTTACATCAGAAAACCTCTAAAAGTTAACTTACCTCTACTCAACCTCTAAAATGCCATCTCTACTTGAACACCCCCCCCTCGAACTCTAAAATCAACTGGAAGTCAAACTTAAAAGCAACTCAAATTCGAACTCGTAAAAACATTACTCTAGTCACTGTAACTCATCATTACTCCAATTTTATATCATTCCTCACACAAATTTCAAGCATTATTACTTTTTTCTTATTTACGATTGGTCATACACTTACATAAATCTGTTGATGAAAATACAGCCAGATGTCTGTCGGATTCTTGTTGACTAGGGAAAAGCAAATGTGCCATTCGCAAATAAAGTAAGACTAAGGGGTGTGGGAGGTTTTTGTTTATATATGCAAATGAGTATAAAATTATTGCAAAGTGTTTCATTATTTGTTGAAACTCTTAAACCATGTCTATAATTGGGGAGAAATTAAAAAAGGGCATCTACATATATAAGTTTCAAATTTTTGAGCTTGAATGTACGAATCCTGTAAAAACAATTTCATCGCAAGGAAATTTTCACAAGTGTGACCTCGCCTAAAAAACAATCAGAAACTTCACCTTCATACGCGTATTGTTCCTAATAAACGCCCCGGGCAGTGCATTTTTCAAAAGGGAGGGGCGGTTTATTACACGCAAAATGAGTCAAAAATTCCCTTAAAAATCACCTTAACGCGCTTATTTTCGCTTTATTACCATAGATACAAACGAACAACGGGGGGGCGCTGTTTGCCCACCTCGCGAGGTCCAAAGTTCTACTAATTACACTATTACAACTGTGCACAACCACGATTATGCTACGGATTACGACAGTCCCGGGGCATAAATCATGTGATTTAGGTAAGCTTAACTCATTTTCTTGTAATTGTTTTATCCAAAAATCGTAAGGGGCGTTTATTAGATCAGGGGCGTTTATTAGGAACAACACGGTAATTTTTTTAAAAGACATGCATAGGGTGGCTGTACTGTTTTGTTTTAATTGATTATTGAGTATACTTGGTGTTGTTTTTGGATGATTGTAACAGTGGTGAATCACCACTCCATATAGCAGCTGGACAGAACCACACTGAGATATGTAAAATCCTGCATTGAAAAAGGAAGAGCTGATGTTATGAGCAGAAATATAAGTAAGTATCATAAAAAAGATGACCGATATTATTAACTACCCATATGTTTGGGCATGACACCAGATAAGATTATGGTAAACAGAGGGCGAGGTGGCTGAGTGGTCTTTCTATCCTTTTTCTTTCTCTCCCCTTTAGTGGAACAGTTTGGACTGCAAATTTGTCGACAACCCCTCCCCTCGGTACAACAAACGCAACCATTTCTATTTGAAAGATATAATAAATAATTTTTAAAAAATGATGGTTGTGGTCAAAAACTTTGGTGGCTGGGGTGTTTTTTGGGTCAAAAAATCATGTTTTTTGCGCTAAAAACTTAGAATATCAAGATTTATTAATTTGGTAGCAAAACAAATTTTAATCAATGATACACTACAATCAATCTGTGACAATTATATTATAGATGTCTGTTTAATACAGTATATAAAGGGTTTAGAAATTTTAGCCCCAAAATCAACTTTTTTCCTAAAACCCTTTTTAATCACATGTCACAACAACGAGTATTACCTGAACGTTTTATTCAATTGTATAAAGCCTATATCAATAAAAAAAGGATCATACATAAGATTGTAACATTTTTTACTTTTAAAAAAAATAATAATGTTTGCTTATTTGCAGCCCAAAATGCTTTTTTCGCCTAGATTATCACCCGTCCCAAATATTTTCAACACAACCATCATTTTCTTAAATCCTCATATAGTTATCCTTCAAATAAAGGTTGGTTGTGTTTTGTTGTTGGTGACGGAGTGGAGGGGTACTCAAAACTAGAGCACTTTTCAAAAGCTCCGCCCGCTTCGTTATTTCCCACTTTATAGTAGGTTCACTCCCCATCATCTTGTTTGCACTACCCACCGCTTTTATATAACAATACAAATATTTCTGTCATCTGATTGGTGGATACTATAATCATGTTACATAAATATTTGAATACTATAGTTACCCAAATTTCACATGAAGGGAAAAAAGTTTCCATAAAAGCTACTATTTCCCCCATCACAGGAATATTCATTTTATGGGCACTTTTTCCCTCCAATTGGGATCTTGAGGAGACTGAGTTGCGGTGGCAGCTGATCTTGACGAAAACGAAAAAGGCTCAGTACGAAAAGCTACTATTTCCCCGGGCCTATCATCACTCCCCGTTCCACTAACTTCCACTTCGTCTAATACCCACTTGGTCTCAAAACCGTTTCGTCTAAAATCATATGGTCTAATTGCCACTTAGGGCTAATAACCACTTATTCTATGTCACTTGATCTCATAACCACGTGGTCTAATTGCCATTTTGTCTAAACCCATTTCGTCTAATGAGCAGTTGGCTAATACCATTATGCTAAACCCCATTTTGGCTAAACCCATTTCGTCTAATGATCAGTTGGTCTATTCCATTTTGTCTAACACCATTTTGGTCTAAACCCATTTCGTCTAATGAACCAGTTGGTCTAATAACCATTTAGTCTAACCCTATTTGCCTCAACCCATTTCGTTATGATCAGTTGATCTAATAACCATTTAGTCAAAAAACGCAAAATCAAGAAGAATATATGGCCGTCAATGAGAAGATAATCATCAACCAAAAAAAAAAAAAAAAAAGAAAAGTTTTTTTTAAAAAAAAAAAAAAAAAAAAAAAAAAAAAAAAAAACCCCCCCCCCTCCCCACCCCCCCCCCCCGCCCCCCCCGCCCCCCCCCCCCCCCCCCCCCCTCCCCACCAAAAAAACAAAAACAAAAAAACTATCTTCACACATACTTTAACCCACTCAATTTGTCTTTACTTCATGTAGCGCATAGGTTCCTATTCTTCCCACATACGCAATACTTCCTTTCCCGCAACTTGACAGCTTGAATAATGGCCATCTGTGTTATCTCCGAATTCAGCCAAGCTGAAGTTGTAGATTGGTATCCTGTTTATGTAGACCTGGACCATGGCACCCTACACCAGTCTTTATGCAGTACAAAACACACCCGGCCTGAGCACCTGTCCAAAGCATTTCCCATCTCCAACTGATTTAGTTTCTAAGTCCGAAGATGGGGGGCCGAAGATGGGTTTGCTCTTATCCTTATAGAAACTGATCCCTGACAGAGCAGGGTGGAATATACGTTTCCTTAGGGATAAGTGACCATGTCCAACATGGACTGCAAGTACTTAGGAATTAGTATCCAATTCATAGTGAACTATAGTCTTGAGACTATTGTCCTGTTCAAGGTAAATATCGATCCTTAGTAATTCTGTCCATTCCCGAGGACGGACTGATTAGTCTGTATAATTATGTTTCCTTGTGAAAGGTAACTTACAATAATAACAAACGGCATTTGATATAGCGCCGTCTCAACCAAGGTCAGAGCGCTTTACAAAAAAGAGAGTAATTACTATTTTGCCTAAAACATGGTTATCTTTTACAATACCTGTTGTATTACTATGAGATAAGTACTTAACATCAAACTATAAAACGCGTGCATAATAAATATCATGTGAGGCAATTAACAAAAAACACATTTAATCACACAATCAACTCTTAGAAATATATGAATTTGAGAGCTTTCTTAAAAGTACACAATGGACTTGGATTGGCGAACAGAGATGGGCACAGAGTTCCATAGGCTAGGGGCCGCATTCGCTGAAAGCCCTTTCACCCACTGAACCTTTTTGTGCGGGAACATGAGGAGCGTCCTTGTCATCAGCAAACGCAGATCCTTGCCTGCCAGGAATATACAAAGAGAGGTAATTCGGACAAGTTAAGATGCCATTGTCCGGAAATTCCCTTGTAAGTAAAGCCTAAGCTTAAAGACAACGCGCTCACTAATTGGTAGCCAATGGAGCTCCTTAATAGTGGTGTGGCTGGTGTCCTTCTATTCACTTCTATTCTAACTACTGGTTCTTAGGAATTTGTGTTCAAGTCCGAGAATGTTTTAAGAATATCTAAAGATTTCACTCTGTATTACTAGTCAGTGACAATCTGATTAGATGAAAGAAAGAAGAACGAAAAGAGAAGCTCGCATAACAAAAGACACTAAAGGTGGCTGTGAGACATTTCACATAAGGTGTCAGCATATGTTTTACATTGAAATCAATAAACAAATAAAAATCACTTTTTTCTCTTGTAAGACATTTCTTTGTATAACCACATACCAGGTTAGAAATCTATGCAGTGTCTAATCTATAAGAATTACGATTTTCACACGAATATTGGGTATCTCAAAATCTCTCGGTGCACCTTAATACACAAGGGTATTTTTAATGTATGCTGTTGCTGCCACCTAAGAAAAAAATGTGACGTAGGAATTTTCCCTGGGGGCCCTATGTAACCCTTAAGAATGAAATCTTCAAAAATGGTTCTTAAGAATCTGATAACCCCCCAAAAAAAACAGAACCATAAAAGGTGCTATACAGCAGTTTAAATACTCGTTTGGTTCGTTGTAGAACCTTAATCCTTGTCTTACCGAGCCTTTTATTGAAACATGTTTTAACCAAGGGGGTGGGGTGACTGGGCGTGTAGTGGTACCACCGTCCCTTTGGGATTTTCTATGCTATGATTTTGATACCAGTGGGATAGTTGGTCCTTTTTCTTTCCATTGAACCAAAAGAATACCAACAATCCCAGTATGGCTCACAATGCATCATAAGTCCACAAATCGGCAAATGGTATGTTCTAGAGAAAAATAGCTAAAGTCCAATTTTGCGCATGTGTTTGGGAAATAAGGTAAAATTATGGAAAATACAGTGTATTGGCGCATGAAAATGATGCCCTGACAGAGCAGGGGTGGGAATTGGAATATCGTTCTTAGGGGATAAGTGTCCATGTCCAACATGAAATTGCAGTACTAGGGACTTCGTATCCAAGTTCATAGGTGAACGACAGTCTTGAGCACTATGGTTCAGGTTCAAGGTAGAATATGATCCTTAGGAATAATTCTGGTCCAAGTCCGACGCGGGACGGGACTATTAGTCTGTCGGAAATATTGTCCATGTGGTAGGGTAAACACTCTACAATAAATACCAAACGGGGCATTTGATTATCGCGCCTTCTCAAAAAAAGGGCAAAAGCGCGTTACAAAAAAAGAGGAAGTACTTAATATTAGCTAAAAACATGGTTAATCTTTACAATACGGTTGTATTACTATGAGATACGTACTTAACATCCAAACTAGAAACAGCTGCATAATGAAAATCTCATGTGAAGCAAGTAACAAAAAAACACATTTAAAGCACACAATCAACTCTTGGGAAAATAGATGAAATTTAGAGCTTTATAAAAGTAACAATGGGGACTTGGAGAGTGACGAACAGAGATGGCACAAAGAGTTCCCAATAGGCTAGGGGGGCCGCATTGCTGAAAGCCCTGTCACCCACTGACCTTTTGTGCGGGAAAAAAACAGTGAGGAGCGTCTGTTCATCTGCAGAACGCAATCCTGGCGGGCCAGGAATATACAAAGAGAGGTATTCGGACAAGTAAGGTGGCAAGTGTCCGGAAATGCCCTTGTAAGTAAGAAGCATAAGCTTAAAGACAAAGCGCTCACTAATTGGTTGCCAATGGAGCTCTTTAAGAGTGTGTGGCTGGTGTCCTTCTATCCTTCTTTTAAATGTTTTTTAGGAATTTGTGTTCAAGGCCGAGGAATGTTCATGTTAAGAATTCTAACAGGATTTCACTCGTTATTACTAGCGTGACAGTCTGATTAGAAGAAAGGAAGAAAGAAAGAAAGAAAGCTCGCATAACAAAAGAAAGAAACTTAAAGGTGCCTGTGAGAGGATTCCATCAAGGTTGTCAGCATATGTGTACATTGAATAAATTAAACAAATACAAAATCACCTTGTTGCTCTTTTAAGACATTTCTGTAGCCAAATTACCAGGTAAGAACTCTATTGCAGTGTCTAGCTTAAGAAAATTACTATTCTCAACAATTATTTGGGTATCAACAAATCTATAGTGACCTTTAATACAAAAGGTATTTTTAATTGTATGCTGTTGCTGCACACTAAAAGAAAATGTGCTGAAAATTTTTACCTGGGGGCCCTATGTCACCCTTAAGAATGAAATCTTCAAAAATGGGTCATAAGAATCGGATAACCCCCCAAAAAAACAGCAGAACCATAAAAGGTGCATACAGCAGTTTTTAATAATCGTTTTGGTTCGTTTGAAGAACCCTAATCCTTGTACTTACGAGAGCCTTTTTATTGAAACATGGTTTCAAGGGGGTGGGTGACCCGGGGCGTGTGGGTTACCACCTCCCTTTGGGATTTCTATGCTTATTGATTTTGATACATTGATAGTTTATGTCTTTTTCTTCATGAGTACCAAAATAAGGTACCAACATACTAGCTATGGCCAACAATGCATCCATAAAAGGGCCACAAATCGGCCCCCAAACGGTGTAATTTTCTAGAGAAAATAGGCGAAAAGTCCAATTTTGCGCATACGTTTTGGAAAATAAGGGTAAAATTAGGATAATACAGTTTATTGCGCATGGAAATAAACCAAAATTTACCGCCGCAAGGAAAGTTTGGTTTGCAAAACTTTATTGCAAGAGTCCGTTGGCGCGCCTGCCTTGTGCAATATCCCAATCACGTGTTGCCGTTTGTTAAGCCTTTGGCGCCATTTTATACTGCCATTTTTGTCATTTTTCTCTGTCAGTGCACCACGCGAAGGGTCGAATAATTTTTAATCCGACTTTTTCCGTTGATAGAGAGAATCAAAGTTTAAGATTTATCGGAAGCGCCAAGCCTGCCTGACTTCAGGAAACTTTTATGTTAAACCTGGGACTGTATACTACCAAGATGTCAGTGAAATTTTGATTTGTTTACGTCGGGTGTCGATCTCGAAATATGGGAAGGAAGCGTTCAACGAACAGACGAGGAGGTCGGGGCGACTAAGAAAAACTTAGGGTTCGAAGAAATCTACAACCGGCACGGTGAGGTCATCTCAATCACAAGATTCGGCTTGGCCTCCGTTAATCAGCGGGTGACAGGGTAAGAGAGACTAGAAGTCAGCCCGGGGGCTATTAGAAATCTTACGTCTTCCGTGGGGCCGCAAGCCTTATTAGGGGGGGATGCGGGCAAGTACAGTAACGGCGGTTGGGGCTTGGGGTGAACTGAAATCAAGTTGTACGACTCAGTTCAATCCCAACAAGTGCCATTGTCGAGTGTGTCAGTTAGAAATCTTGCTCGAAATACGAGAAATGCTGTACACAAGGCCAGGGATCGAGCACAGGTTCCACAACATGGGGTTGATCCAAGTAATAATTCTGCTCAATCAAATCTGGACAGTCAACAGCAATCAAGACCCCATCAACGGTTGATAATCAACCAAACTTGATCAACATCCTGGTTAGGCTTTGCCAGTCACACAAGTTAATGCTTAATCAGACCAACAACAGCCGGCACATCAAGTTGCCCAGAGGAAGTCGATCGCTGAGGACTGTTGCAAGGTAACTTTAACGTTGCAAATTTAAGCCAAAGTTATGCTTGATTAGAATGTTATCAACAGAAGTTCGACTTTATTAATAGTGCTTGCCATTGAGTTCAGGTAGTAATGGAGTTATACTACTACTAGAGCACGTCTATGAGTACTTATAGGATTTTATGCGGAGTCAAGTACCGAGTACTTGAATGCTAATAATAGTATTAATTCAAGCCTCTCTTGTAGGTATTTAAGTGTCGTCGGTTTTGATGTACCCATTACGCAAACTTCAAATGTTAGCCTTGGTTAATAAAGTTTCAGCATTCAATCAACAACAATGGGGTTTTCACCTCCTTGTTTCTATCTGTAGTCCTTTGGGAACAGAAGTTCCTCAGAATCTTAAACTCAAGATAATTAAAGGTGAATAGGTTGACTTTGGCCCTGTTATGGAGAAGAAGAAAGACTTCCAATACAATTGTACCAAGATGACCAATGTGGTAGCTTTGGCAGTAAACCAAGTCGGGGTAATATACGTGCAGCAGTAAACAACCAAAAAGGTTGATTACATCCATTCATGCGTGGACGGATGCATTTTTGTTTTTGTGATTTATTTAGGAAGCTCACCCAGGAAGAATTCAGGAAACTCCTCAAATATGTTTTAGGTGATAAGTTAGGACGGCCAGCCTCTCAGTTGGCGGGTGGGGGGGGGTGAGCGCTCATATGACCAAATTTTCGGATGCGTCAACACTGCTCAGCCCCCCAGATCGTTCATGGGCGGTGCTAGAGGGAGCTATGGGACATGTTCTGTCGCCATTCCTTCCAATGCCAGTACAAGGGGCTGGTGGTTATCAGTTTTGTTCAAGGGGGGTTCAAAGGGTGTTTCGGCAGCAATGCGCATTCAGAAACCAATTGAATAATAGCTTCCAAGGAAGGGCATACCCATCAACAGAAAAGGTTGCTTCGCATTCAACAGGGGGGCCTGTCCCAAAAAGGGTCTGTGTGACGATGACCACAAAGTTCAAAGCAAAGACTTGGTAATGGCGCGCAAGTGGAAGACAGTGATTCGTCACCACATTCTTCGACGTCAAGTGTGGAAGTCTTGCACGGGTATTTAATTTGCTGCAAAGATCCCTCCCCTATAAATTTGGCGCGCTTTTTCCGTTGCTGGAGCTTATCCAAATTCGGCAGCTGCAAAAAAAGTCCGTAAAAGATGGCTTACTTTACTTCATGGTTTTAAACTTGGGCTTTTTGGGTAAGGTGAGGGGCAAGGGAGGCGGCTTCTCCTTTGAACTCGGTGATCCAAGATTCCAGATTTGGTTTGCGGAAATGGATAAGGAAATAAAATTGCACCGCATCGTGGTCCTTTCAGAAAAAGATAGTGCAGACCTGATCATATACCCATCGGTTGTTCCAAAGTCAGAGCCCGGTAAATTAGACTAATCAACATTCTCTCTCATCCTGATGGTGAGTCGATCAAGAGGGTATAGATCCACAATTAGGTACAGTAAGTATGCCTAGTTTTGATAGTGCTGTGCAGTTAGTCGTAAGCGTAGGGGAAAGGTGCTGCATTCGATGGATAAAGCTGATATGAATCTGCATTCGATGCTACCAGTCCACCCAGGCGACTTCCAACTTTTAGGCTATGAAATTTGGATTATTATTTGTCGGACAGGCTATCCCAATGGGAGGTTCTGTTCCCAACATGTTTTTGAAAAATTCTCGTCATTTTTTAGAATGGGCAAAATTAAGAGGGCTTCGGCATCTGGAGAGAGTGTAACCCATATCATGGATCGACCATATTTTTGGTGGGCGAGGCGACGAGTCCAGTCTGTCTTATGTTCGCGTCTGTTGCAGTATGGAACAGGTGGGTAAACGATTTAGGTGTTCCGTTAGCGCCCGAAAACTCGATGGGTCCTTCAACTAAGATAACTGATTTAGGCTTAGATAGGAAATTGACTCGTTGAACAAGTATTGCAGTCCTGAAGGCAAATTGTGAAAAAATTAGGGTTAAGGTTGAAACGCTCTGAAGTGTACGAGACTCACCTTAACGGACCTTCGTCTGTGATTGGGTCCTATCTTTCTTTGCAAGGCGGTCTCTCCAGGCAGAGCCTTCTTGAGACGATTGATGGATTTTGACATGCGGACTTTCAAAAGGCATTGGAATAAGATTAGATTACGCAGGGGAAACGATGATTTGAAAATGTGGCTTTGGTTCCTATCTCGGTTCAATGGCGGACATTCTATCATATAGCCAGAAATGGCATGGCTAGAGGGTAAGGCCTTACATTGTTCACAGATGCTAGTGGTGAAATAGGTTTTGGGGTGTTTTTTTAATGGAAATGGTTCCAGGGCAGATGGCCTGGTGCATTTTCTGTTTACTCTATTGCATGGAAAGAATTATTTTTTCCCATTTAGTAGCGGTGTTTATGGGAAAACGAGAGTTGAAGGGTAAGAGGATCATATTGAGGTCAAGACAATAGTCAGTGGGTCTCAATGTTAATAGCAAACTTTCAAAATGTCCGAAGATTTGAACTTGTTTTAGATTTTTGTATTGCAATGATTGAAAGTGAATCTAGCCTTTTGTGTAAAACATATAGTAGGTTCCCAGGAATTAATATTGCGGATGCTATTTCACGATTCCGATGGACGTTTCTGGGAAGGCAGCGCCGATGCAGAGCCGGGGGCACGCCGGTGGCTTTGCCACTGTTTCTATGGGAGCTTTTAAAGTGCCAAAAGTCTCAACAATGCTACATGCATCTTTAGCACAGGAACATGGAGTATACAGAATTGAACATTTTATTCAGTTCAGAGCTAATTTCAACTTACCTGTTTTGGCATGTAAATCAAGTCATTTGTGGCATTTTTCCTTTTTGTCAGTGCAGGGCAAGTCCCCCTCGACAATTATTCAAAGTATCTCAGCCTGTCGTTTGTGCTAACATTAATGGGTTTTTTGGGGAAATCCACACGAATACATTTTAATTACGAAATTAAAGGAGGGGGTAGGAGGCTTAATCCTCATTCAGATAGGAAGATTGCCAATTACTCTTCTATTGTATGCAAAATGATCCACCTTTGCAAACCATTTGCAATTCAGCTTACGAGCGGTACGCCTTTTTCGGTCTGCATTTTTGCTTGCATTCTTTGCCTTTTTAAGAATAGGCGAATTTACATTGACCTTCAAAGAAGGCCAGTGCTTTGCGTGTGTTAGCAGTTGGCGATATTAATTTTGTCGACCTCAAGCCCGAAAGTCCCAGGGAGGAAGTTACAATAAGATTTTCAAAGACCGATCAAGAGGGTCGTGCTACCGTACTAAATTAAAAGTTAAAGTTGTCATTCATACCCTCATTGTTTGTTTCTGCAAGTTAGAGCTATGTTGATTTTCTGATGTTCCATATCAGGGCGGCATGGTCGGTTGTTGATTCATTTTGGGGTGAGATCCTCCTGACTTTCTTAACAATTTTCCACATTTAAAACCGGGAATTAAATTGATGGGTTATGCCAACTTATTTCAGCCCCCATAGTTTCAGAATCGGTGCGGCTACAGCTGCAGCCTCAAGTGGAATGTCGGCTGAGTGTATTAAAGAATTGGGAAGGTGGAAGGTGTCAGCATATCAACTTTACTAATTAGGCCAATAAACATGGTAAATAGTTCCCAGTTTGAAGTTGTGCATGTTATTTTTCAAGTAATCGCTGTAATCTTTACAGTTAATTACTAGCTAGGATCCTCAGAGCCACAATTTTATATCCATTGTGATAAAACCTCATATGTGTTATTTAGGTATTCAATGCGTTGTGTGGGAATTTCTTCCAATAGCAATTCTGAGAAATTTGTTAAAGTGTAAAGCGTGCTACATGTACCATTGTGTTGCTTTCAGGTCGTTACTTGAAATACGTTTGGGTAGTCTCTGGCAAGGAATCTTGTAGGCGCAAATTTAATATAACTCCTATTTTTAAGTCAGCCATTACCAGTGTATAGATGGGAAGTCATTCAATATTAGATGTTGTTCAGAAAAACTATAGCTTGAATTTACCAGTGGTTACATTATATACTGGTGTTATTTTCAGGTAGTTACCTGTTTGGACCTTACCGTAGTCGCCGGCAAGGGCATGCATAGCTGTATATTAATCAATTAACCACTTTTTAATTTCTTACATGTAGATAAGTTCCAGTGCTGCCAGTTTTGGGAACAGAGCCATGAATGAATAGCTGATAGTTTTTTGTAAGAAGCGTGTAATTTTATCTTTAGTAGGCTATAAAAGTGAAGCCAATTGCAACTTGTTAAACATGTAATATTCTTTACAGGTCGTTACTTGTTTAGTCTGCCGGTATTCGCCGGGTACGATCGCTCTTGTACAAATTTTATCGGGGTTTGTTTGTAGTTGAAATTTCGTTTATGCAAATAGGTATCGGTCTTTGTGGTCAGTTTAGGTGTTGCTGTTCAAAAAAAAAAAAAAACTTGCATGTTACTTTTCTTCTGTATACAGTTTTAATTTAGAAGCTTGGCATCTGGCAGTGTTTTATAGTCAATTCTTTTCTTTAATGCAGAGAGGGTATGAGAACTTGGGTCATTGGGGACTCCCATCTGGCTCGTGCGGAGAAAGAGAGGTACCCAACTTAGGGGTGGAGGGCCCCCCGGGGTGACTTGGCATGGCGTTAAAGAGGGGAAGTGTACAGCATAGTCAACCGTTTAGGCCGCCTCTTGTATAGGAGTTCGTCGCCAACAACAAATCATTCTGCATGTTGGGACTAATGACATGTTTAAGGCTCCAACTTGGGAAATCAGGAACAGGGTTAAGGAAAATCTTAAAGGGATCAGGAGTTTTCTGCAATCAACCCGTATCTGTATGTGGTCAGATATTACGCCAAGATTAGCTTGGGCAGAAGAGAAAAGTGGCAGGGGCTGGTCAAAGTTTTTTGGGGTTTTAGAAACAGCAACAAGTTGGCTCATAGGGTGCAGAGAGGAGATCAAACAAACTGTGCATGTTGTTTCTTATGCAGATGGATTCAACAGTGCAAATCGTAATGTTGAGAAACCAATGTATGAATAGGATTGTACCCACCCTTCTGATTTTGGTTTACAGCAGTTCCGCAAAGTTCTGGCTGATGCTTGGTATATTTTATATCGCAATCTCGGCATTATTCCTACCCTCCGGGTAAGGCAGAGTGTAAAACAAGGTGTCATTTGCATGAATGAATCCAGGAATCAAATTCTAGAAAAAAAAAAAGGGGGGGGGGGCTATTAAGTGTCTCGCAAATTTCAATGTCAAGTGTCTTGCGCATACATACATTGTGCGTAAGTAAAGTTCATTTTGTCGTGCTTCCATTTCAATGTCGGGAAGAAACTTGTTGTGGCGGGGTTTTGGCTATTTTTTTACAATTTTAAAAACATTTTATTTCTTATATAGAATATGTAATGTTTGAGTCCAATATGCAGTATGACAATAATTACAAGTTTTGCCTATTCCTCCAGGTAAAATAGTCTCTGCTAGAGGCTATGGCATCGGTGAGTTACCGGGGGCCTTCTGTACTTGAAAATAGAAAAACAAAGGATTCAGCCATCATTTTATTTATCTTTGTAGCCTCTTGTTTATTATGCAGCTCTACCAGCAAGGCTTGGGAGTTCCACTAGGGATTCGCCATAGGGTATGGGGTTTATTGACATATTTTGGACTAAGTCGACTGGCAACAAAATGCTTTATCTCACCTGTAGTATGTGGAGTGTCACCTGTATGTGGAATGTTCCACCGTATGTGGATCTATATTGGGCAAACTTGCTCTCAGGTAATCACCAGGGAAGTCGCTGTACTTATTCTCAGGCAAAAATTTCAATTTTTTAAAAGCGGTTTGTCTCCATAAAAAAAGTATGGCTGAATCCCTCGTTCTCTTGACCTTGAAATTGAATTAAAAAAAAAAAATTATGTGATCCCTTGTGGATGATGCAGATAGCGCCAAATTGGTGTCTTTTGTCTTTCTTTGTCTGGAGGGTAAAGGCCATGTGTTGGAAATGTGTTAAGGGTGTGTAATACTCTGACAGAAATGAGTACACAAGTGAAAAATTGAGAGATGTAATTATGATATAGGCCTATTCTTAAACATAAAATAAAACAAGGGATACTATTCCTAGGGCCAGCGGTCAGAAGGACAAACTACCCGAAGGAACCACAATCCCCGGACTTTTTCTCTAGGGGAACTTATATATCTCATTTGACACCGGTATATAATTTGGTTAATATTATATAGAAGCTTGGAGTAAAAACTGGCGAGAACAGAACTAAATAAAGACGAAAAATTACACGGTCTCGACCCGGAGATCTCGCTTTAGGCGTGAGAAATTACACTGGGCCCCACGGGACTTGTTAAGGTAGAACAGTGAAGAGAACTAATGTATTCAGTCTTTTTTCAGAGTTTCAGAGGCAGTAATATATTTTTGTATTATAGAATGGGAGGGCCTATATGCATGATTCTAGCAGAATCTTATGACGAAGCGAAACTAAATTCAAATGCACTGCGAGGGGCCAATTTGCGGTCTTCTACCCAACGGACCCCTATTTTTTTGAGTCAGATGTAACCGAAATGCTGGGTTTGAGCGCCAGCCTTACACATTTCCATTTCAGATGTGACCCCCCCCCCCCCCCCCGACTCTCAGTGCATATTTGTTCAATTAATTAATGTGATGTTTTGGTTGAAGATGAACAGGAGTGGCAAACTAAAAGATTATAAACACGATATACCCTACTTCACACAATAGTGGTTAACGTTTGAAATTAACTTGTTAGCTTTTAATGCAGTGGTGATGAATAGGGCAAAGCGAAATGCAAAAAAATTTATTGCATTTTGGACCCATTTTAATGGTTTTTTCGGCCGCTAAAAACTTTCATTTTTTTTGAGTGTTTTTTTTAAGATTTTCCAATGAGTAAAAATCTAATAATAATAAGGCGCTAAAAACATCCTCACACAATTGTAAAAGAAATTCGGCCGTTTCTGAGACAATGGTTTTTTGGTATTATTGTGTTTTGTTTTTTCTTGGCCTATAATGCGCACAGTCTGTTATGAATGACAATAAGTACCTGAATATTTGGGAGCACAAGAGATGTACTACGGGTGGTCCGTAAAAAGGTCTATTTTTTCAGAGATTCGGCCACCCAAAAACCATTTTTTTTCAGGTCATGTCAACTGAAAGGATAGGCTTTTCAGATTATCTTTGTATTAAATTTGGTATTTCTGGTATCATTTTTAGCTTAGAAAAAGATGGTTTCAAGAAAAAGTCTTCAATATTAGTCTAACCATTTTGGCCCAAACATATGCCCAGCAGATCTCGACGGCTGTGTTATATCTATTTATTTAGATAAGAGAATAAGACGAAGAGAAAAAGAAATGCACAACACCAAAATACAGTTTTAAACATGACAACATGCCAATGGTCTGAGAATTTGACAAGAATTAAAATTATGAAAGGTCAAACTTAACATATCACAAATTATGCTTGAAATGTGGGAATGGGCAATGTTTCAGAAAAGCTAGGTAACGTATAAAAGGTCTGAAATAATAATGTGCAAAATGTCATTTCGTGTTTGTTTTTTCTATGTTAATATGGTGACCTCTGTTGATACATGCATTAGACAAAATGGGAGTAGACCGAACATGGGCATTAGACGAAATGCGCAGTATCGAAAATGGTTTTAGACAATAGGTCATTAGACCAAGTGGTCAGTAGACGAAATGACAGTAGGACGAAATGGTTGTAGACAATATGGTGATTAGACCAAAGGGGCAGTAGACGAAATGGCATTAGTCGAAATGGTTTTTTTAGACAATCTGGGATTAGACCAAGTGGTCAGTAGAAGAAATGACATAGACGAATGGTTTTTAGACAATATGGTGATAGACCAAAGGGGCAGTAGACGAAATGGCATTAGACGAAAGGTTTTAGACAATTGATGATTAGACCAAATGGGTAGTAGACGAATTGGGATTAGGCGAAATGGTTGTAGACAACATAGTGATTATACCAACTGGGCATTATACGAAATGGTATGAGCCGATGTGGTGATTAGACGAAATGGTAATTAGTCTAAATGGTTAATAGACAAATGACATTCGGTATGGTGGCATTAGACTATGGATTTTAGACAAAATGGAATTAGACTATGATGGATATTAGACGAAATGATATAGACGAAGTGGCAATTCCCTTTCCACCATCAACGGGCGAAATGTTATTTTTATGAGGACTTTGTTCCCGCAATTGGGTATCTTGACTAGGCTTAAGTTGCGGTGGCAGCTGATCTCAACGAGAATTGGCAAGTTTTTCAAATGACAAAAATATTTGTATATGTTATATAAAACAAATATTGACTGCTCTATATTTGTGAAGTGGTGCAAAATACCTCCCCTCGGTGAATGGAGACCATGGGTCAACTATTTTCCCTCGACATTCGGTCTCGGGGGACAATAGTAGGCCATGGTCTACAGTCACCTCGGGTAGTTATTTTGCAATTTTCCCTCATGAGCAGTCAATTTTGTTATACTATTTTACTACCAAATTGAAAACAGGCTAAATATCTAATACAAAGATTATATCCAATTTGTGTTGAGTTTTGTGAATAGATAATAACTACAAACATAATGTACATATAATTTTACTTTAAAAAAATTATTTTATTTTTCAGTTCGGTGACACCCCTCTCCATAGAGCAGCATATGAGAAAAGGCCTGAGGCATGCAAGATACTAATTGAAGATGGAGATGCCAAAGTCAACAAGTGGAATAAGGTAAGACCGTCTATAAGACATGAATATGTTTTCCATCTACATTGTTTACAACATACTACATATTGGTTCAAAATAGTGTAGACAGTTGTCACATCACGCCCAGCATATGTGACATTCTGCTATTGTTTACTGGAAACATACATCAGAAAATGGTCTTACTACATCAGTGATGCGTATGGGAGCGAGACATGGTGTCTGAGCAAAATTGAGATGGGATGCTGAGGAGGACAGAGAGATAATGATAAGAGCGATGTGTGGGGTGACGTTGATGGATAGGATGAAGACTGAGGACTTGATGAAGATGTGGGGTTTGGAAGAGGCAATGGACGGTTAGCGAAGGCGAATAGTGTATGTTGGTTTTTGCATGTGTTGAGGAAGGATGACGAGCATGCCTTAAGGCTTTTGAGTTCGAGGTGGGAGGTTTGAGGAAGAGGGGATGTCCAAAGAAGAGATGGAATAGCAAGTGGAGGAGAAAAGGAGGAGGTTTGGGCTGAGGATGGAGGATGCATTGAAACAGGTGAAGTGAAAGGAAGGAGTAAGGGCAGTTGCGGCCACCCCGTTTACGGGCACAAAACTAGGGATTTAAAACTTTGGTTTTACTTACTTACTACATACCAATGGCATATTCAGCTTATTCACTTCAGGTGTGTGATCTAATATATTGTAAGCTTTCCAATATGCAAAAAAACTGGGTTTACACCCGGGTTTACAAAATTGGTGGTGCTTCTTCCTGGAAAAGTACGTGTGTCTCTGAAAGTGGGCTAGTGAACTGTATGCAGTGGCATATTGATATGGGGAGGGGGCAATGTCACATCTGAACCAATGAAAATGGGTGGGGTCCAGGGCCTGCCTTAGTGCCCCTCGTGGGGCCAGGGAAGCCTTGTGGTTGGGTCTCGGGGGAAAGTCTCCAGAAAAATTTTGGGATGTATATGCTTTAAATGTCTTATGAGGGCCAATTCTTACATGATTGTCGCACACTGACCATTGAACTTTAAACCTATACTTTGCCGTCAATCCGGCAGCAAAGTATAGGTTTAAAGACCTGAAATCTTCAAGTGAACCCACATGCTCATCTCAACCGACAGAATCAAA
The DNA here is from genome assembly GCA_023653785.1 of Ophioderma brevispina. NCBI lineage: Eukaryota > Metazoa > Echinodermata > Ophiuroidea > Amphilepidida > Ophiodermatidae > Ophioderma > Ophioderma brevispina. Next base: position 3,218 of record JAMKCH010024660.1, on the reverse strand, counting down.
TATTGGAGGGCCTCTGGCTATGCCCTGACTGTACGTAATCTCCGACTACCCAAGTATAACAGACCTACTTGAATATTGAGTTATGAGAACTAGTATAACATGTTGGTTGATAAAACGCAGTAAGCACAAACTCGGCTTCCACGCCCTGTTTGTTTTTATCCCACACCATGGACGTAAGGGATATATAAGGCAAAAAAAAATATTGTATTCGAGTAACCCGCCCGACCCTAAATTCGGCCCGACCCTTTTTTTTTTTTTTAAATCGAGGAAAATCGTCAGGAAAAAAAAAGGGAAATCGAAAAAAAAAAAATAACGTCCAAGCAGTTTTTGCAGAATCCGATGTTATTGGTGCTTCAGAGTTCCAACTGAGTTGTTTTCGTCATTGTGTGATGGTATCAGATGCATGGTGAGTCACATAAAAGACACAGCGAAAAGTGAACGTTAAAAGGCGAAAAAAAATCCGGCCCGCCCTTCCCTATTTTGCCACTGGCCTGGTACTCCAATAGAACAATTTTTTTTTGCCTAATGTAAAACACATTCACCTTTCATTGATTGAATTGTCTCATACTTTTTTAAACATTACATTAATACATTTATTTCAGGAAAGAGACACTCCCTACACACAGGCAGCTGAACAGAATTGTCCAGAAGTGTGTGAGCTCCTTATTCAAGCAGGAAAAGCAAATGTCAACATTAAAAACCAAGTAAGCTTAATGGCATAAAGGCTGACTAGGGGAAAAAAAAGTTTGTTTGTCGTAACCCGACCAACCCTAGAAAAAAAATACTGACTCAAATGTTTATGTAGATTAGCACAAAATAAAAAAAAATCTGCTGACTGACCCATGATTTTCATTTACAATTCATTGTTTTTACCAACATAAAGACAAAAAACATTCAAAAAACAAGATAAACAATACAATAGAAAATAAAGCTTTTGTCATTTGAAAAGCTTTATATGTATAGATGTAGTACAGAAATGATTGTGTCGCTGGTTTCAATTCATCATAAAGAGATTACCGGTTCCCAAAATAATACCTTTATTCTCATTCAGCTTTAGTAAGTAAGGTCATCGTGTAACCATTTTGGGTTTCCTTATGACTTAAATACAACAAGAAATGACTGCCACCACCCATTGACAAAAGTCAATCAACCCGTTGAACGCAACAAACGTACGCAACGAGAGGCAATGTTGGCAGGCGCGCGCAAATGTTGCAAAATGCGGTATGACACGAGAACTCAACCTCCAATACCATCAATACGCAGAGCATGCTACCTGGGTTTAATTGTCGAATTAAACCCGGGCATCAGCAAATGAATGCTTACATTTTCACAGCTGTTTAAAATGTTCTATTTTTGTATATGTATTTACGTGTTTGAAAACAGGCAGGCAACACTCCACTCCATCATGCTGCAAGAAGAAATCATGCCAGGTTGCTAAGATATAATTGGAAATGGTGAAATGGGTCATGCTGAAACTGGGGGGGGACCATTCAAAAATAGAGTAAGAGTAACATTCTTTTGATACCATGGTCAGTCTTAAACCTTAATAGGGTAGCTTCGTATTGGGATAACAAGAAAGTGCACCCCCCCCCTGTGGCTTTTGAGATGGCTTTGAAAATGACTGCAGGTCAATTGGAAAGTCATGATCTGGAAGACGTCAAATATGGATATGACTAGGCTTATTTGTACTCATTTGAATTCACTTTTCATTGTGATTCTGAATATGGTCATGAAAATGCAAATTTTGAAATTTTTGAAACAGTTTGAAATGTTTTTAAACTTTTAAACTTAAAATAAAGCACCTATATTTTGCCTACAGGCTCATATTTTTCATAATTTGTACTAGCTCCTTCCAGGGAAGATTGGGAGTTTCCGTAACCTGAATCATCGGACACACCTTATGAATTTGGAAACCTTAACAGAATAAACATGTGCTTTATTCTGTGAAGGGTTTCTGAATGCATAAGTATGTCAGAAAAAATGTGTCAGATGGGTCAGGTTACAGAAACTCACAGAAAATTTGATATTTCAAAATTAGAAGAATAAATAATCTGCAAGGAAAACTGCTCTGCTTTCTGCAAAAATTTAGTTTTCTTTTCTTCCAGGAAATAACATTTTTTTTCTAGCACTAGATACTCGGTAGACTTACATGGTTGTTCTTAATGTTGTCGTCATGGTTTTCCCTGCAGGAAGGACGCACAGCGCTGGACTATAAGTTCAAAGGTAGAAAGGATGACGAGATCTTCCAAAGTGCACTTCCTAAGGTTTTGTAACAATACAAGAATTTTAAACTTCATGAGAGAGTGTCACAACTAACACTACAAATGAAAGTACAGGAGGTCCATAAACTACTGGCCACCTTTTAAGAGACACAAGGATAATTTCCAGAAGGCGCCCTCAATTTTTTTTCAAAACTGAGTTTTTTGCATATTTGGAATGCTTACCAATGTATTAGATCACACCTGAAGTGAAAAAGCCGAATACACCTTCTTATGTAATAAGATGACAGAAAATCAAAGCATGGTCGAACTGCGATTGCTTGTCATCTAGTGATAGCTTGTAATGTACTGATGATAGTTTGCTATCTACTGATGATAGCTTGCTACCTACTGATGATAGCTTGCTGTCTACTGATGATAGCTTGCTGTCTACTGATGATAGCTTGCTGTCTTACTGATGATAGCTTGCTCTCTACTGATGATAGCTTGCTGTCTACTGATAGCTTGCTCTCTACTGATGAGAGCTTGCTCTCTACTGATGAGAGCTTGCTCTCTAATGATGATAGCTTGCTGTCTACTGATGATAGCTTGCTCTCTACTGATGATAGCTTGCTCTCTATACTGATGATAGCTTGCTCTCTACTGATGATAGCTTGCTCTCTACTGATGATAGCTTGCTATCTACTGATGATAGCTTGCTATCTACTGATGGTAGCTTGCTATCTACTGATGGTAGCTTGCTATCTACTGATGGTAGCTTGCTATCTACTGATGAGAGCTGCTCTCTACTGATGATAGCTTGCTCCTCTACTGATGATAGCTTGCTCTCTACTGATGAGAGCTTGCTCTCTACTGATGATAGCTTGCTCTCTATACTGATGATAGCTTGCTCTCTACTGATGATAGCTTGCTCTCTACTGATGATAGCTTGCTCTCTACTGATGATAGCTTGCTCTCTATACTGATGATAGCTTGCTCTCTATACTGATGATAGCTTGC
>JAMKCH010024659.1:0-23514 GCA_023653785.1 Ophioderma brevispina | reverse complement strand
ACCCCCCCCCCCCCCCGGGCACACTGGCTTGAATGATGTTACAACAAGATTTAGACTTTATTCTGTATTGAGAAGTACAAGGGCATGGAGAGTGGAATGTACTGAGAAAATTCAGCGAAAGTATCAATGCATATATGGTAAGGTTTTGGGTTCTACTGTTTATTTGGAGGTGAGTTTGGGGGTTTGAATGAGGTTAAAAAGTACAAGTCTACAATTTTTCACCTTTACAGACATCATTATGTAACACTTCTCAAGACAATCCATCCATGAGGGGGAAAGACCAAGTTGTAAAAGCTATTCTCCATTTCTTAGATACAGACACAATTTGGTAAGTTTCATCATTCCCATATACTTGTAGAGTAATATTTTTACCTCCCCCTCATTTTAACCAGGGGGCATTATAATGTGGAGCTAATGTCTGTTGAACTTTGTCTATCCTGACACAAGTGGTAAGGAGCATAGAGGGGATGTTTTGAGTGAGATCAACGGTCACTACCACATGAGATCTCTCCTTTTTTCCACCCCCTGTGGGATTGGGGTAAAGACTAGGCCTGATGTTATCCCAGCATGTTGTAAGAGGTGACTAAAAGGGACCCCCTGTGGGCTCGGGGTAAAGAATAGGCCAAATGTTATCCCTGCATGTCATAAGGGGCAACTAAAAGGGACAACTCATCTACTGTTCCAACGTGATGCGGTTGTAAAACTTGTAATATTTTCCATGTATGAGATAGAATTCAATGAATGTAGTTGATAAGTATAAGTTGTATAAGTTAATAAGTGTAGTTGATAAGTATAATGTTTTAGGATTGTGCAACAAGAGATTTCAAATAACATGTGTCCCTAAAAATGTGAAAATTCTGATTTTGACACTGGTGTAAAGCTTTCTATCAAAAATATCCCCATCTGAAAGGATTAAGCTGAGAACTGTTTCTTTGGTACAAAAATTGTGGAATATTTAATTTCCTAAAGGAGCAAATGGGAAATTCAGCGTATGTTTTCTATTGAAATATAAGCTTATACATAACAATGTCAGGTCGGGTTTCCATTCTATTCGAAAGATAGTAATAAATAATTTTAAAAAATGATGTTTGTGGTCAAAAACATTGGTGGCAGGGGTGTTTTTTTTGGTCAAAAATCATGTTTTTGAGCTAAAAACTTAAGAAAATCAAGAGTTATTAATTTCTTAGCAAAACAAATTTTAATCATGATGCAATACTATCAATCTCTGACATTAATATTATAGATTTCTGTTTTATACAATATATAAATGGTCTAGAATTTTAGCCCCCAAAATCACTTTTTTCCATAAAATAACATCTTTTTTACCACATGTCACCACAGCGAGTATTACCTGAACCCTTTATGCAATGTATAAAACCCATATCAATAACAAAAAAATACCATAAAAAAGATTGTAATATTTTTACTTTAAAAAAAAATTTTTAAAAATAACTTCGCTTAATTTGCAGTCCAAAATGCATTTTTCCTAGAAATCATCCCTGCCACCAAATATTTCAACCACAACCATCATTTTCTTAAATCTCGTATATTTATCCTTCAAATAAAGGTGGTTGTGTTTTGTTGTACCGAGAGCGGGGTAACTTGAAAACTAGAGCACTTTTCAAAGCTTGGCCACTCCATTAATTCACATCAGTGTCTGTACAATAAAGAAAACATTTTTATTCAAAAACAGAGTCTGCAGATTGATTCAAATGCACAGCTGTTTGACCCCATGCAAACTGTCTCTTTTATTTTTGGAACATATTTAAGCAGTGGCGGCACACTTTTGACAACTGATATAAGTAGGGACATGCAAGAGCTATCACCTGTGCAAAAATCAGACAAATCCATTGCGGGAATCTTGCCATATAGGCCTACAAAGGTTATAATCTGTATGTTATAGCGCCCTCTATTTGCCCATTCTCCATAGAAGGATGTGTTAAACTTGATTTTGAAGAAAAATCATATTTGCCCGCAATGAAATTTCATAAAATTTACACAGGAGGTAGTTAATTGAATATATAATTCAAATCAGTTGTCAAAAGTGTGTCGCCGCCGATATTTTTTTGTTTTATTCTGGTTTTGTCGTAATAAATGAGACCTTCAAACAGCTGTGAATGGTGTACCATGTTTACATGTTCAGTTACAGACTAACAGACCCTATAGATCTGATGCAGTTGCAAACATCCGAATGGGATCCAATGTTAGACTGGTTCAACAAGAGGTATGAGACAGAGCTAACTTCTACCACATCCATTGTTGGACCACAGATTCCCCCAGCAACTAAGGAGGTCCTCAGAAATCACTTGAGTACAAGGAGTGATTGTGCGCTTGTTGGTGAGCAAATTCGGTTCCAAAGAACTTGATCTAAACAGTTCTTGTTCTTGATAGCTAACTTCAATACACCAAACCATCATGTTTGAAATTAGGTTTTTATAAATGATGGCCAGGGATATAGCTATGCCGGTTGGCAGTGGTCGGCATGACCAGCACTTGCTCCCACCGGCCACCACAGAAGGTCATTTGGGAGGTTTCCGACCGGCACTGTACTTCAGTGAAATGAAAAATTACCACATAAATTGCCAAATAATATCATAGTTTGTCCATTTGTGCCATGTAGTAAATTTTAAGATTTATAACCGGCACTCAGAGTAGCCTAGCTATAACCCTGATGACGGCAGTCTTTGTAATCTCTTTAAACATTTCTTGTTCATTATAACTACAATTGCAATTAAAGATATCTAACCTAATTCATAATTCTGAAATTTCAGGTTGGGCAATATTTTTCCATATTGCTACTTAAAGATTCATCATTTTTACTCAAGCTAAATAAGGAGCCATAATTTTTTTTAAAATACAGCATGCTTAGACTACCATCTTTGCACAAGCTTTAAATCAGGGAAGATTTTGAGCAGCTAGAGGTAAAAACCTTGATGCCAGACTGTATCATATGGAGCAGTTAAATCTATGAAGAGTGCTATCTGATCAGTTGTTGATTTACCTCTTCGAAAACCAGCTAGGGTGCGGGGTAGATTTCCCTTATCCGTATCATTGATCCTACTGAGTACAGTCTCTCAAGCAGCTCGTAGATGTGAGATAGCAGCGATATGGGTCTGTAACTCATTTGCTGGTTTCATGGGCTTCAGGATTGCATTGTCCTTTGAAGTCTTCCTTCCATCTTGAGGGAATAGTAGACGATCCCATGCAAGTAGAGAAGAATTAGAGCCATCACACAGCTTCAGGTGCCAGGAGATTTTCTCATTTTTGAGAACTTTTAATTTCTTCGGTGAGCTTGTTGATGGTGTTTCAGGCCTTATAGCTCGAGTGGGTAAAGTTGATATTGGATATCTCCTCCTTCCATCTGTTACGTTGCTTTTGGCCAAGCAGATCCAGTAGCTGGTTGCCTTTTTCTATTCTCTCAATATCGCAGACTTTGGCATCACAATACATTTTACAACTCGTTACATTCCTTGCCCCAACAGGGGGTGTAGGGTTCCTTCTGCCTCTTGGAATGGAATGTTTAGCTGCTTGGTGAAGCATAGAGCAGAAGTCAGAATATGCGTTGTCGATGTTAGATTCATAAGCCGGGTCTGGCAGGTTGAATGACAGATGACTTTTTTTTTTTTTTTTTTTTTAGCAGCGATATGGGTCTGTAACTCATTTGCTGGTTTCATGGGCTTCAGGATTGCATTGTCCTTTGAAGTCTTCCTTCCATCTTGAGGGAATAGTAGACGATCCCATGCAAGTAGAGAAGAATTAGAGCCATCACACAGCTTCAGGTGCCAGGAGATTTTCTCATTTTTGAGAACTTTTAATTTCTTCGGTGAGCTTGTTGATGGTGTTTCAGGCCTTATAGCTCGAGTGGGTAAAGTTGATATTGGATATCTCCTCCTTCCATCTGTTACGTTGCTTTTGGCCAAGCAGATCCAGTAGCTGGTTGCCTTTTTCTATTCTCTCAATATCGCAGACTTTGGCATCACAATACATTTTACAACTCGTTACATTCCTTGCCCCAACAGGGGGTGTAGGGTTCCTTCTGCCTCTTGGAATGGAATGTTTAGCTGCTTGGTGAAGCATAGAGCAGAAGTCAGAATATGCGTTGTCGATGTTAGATTCATAAGCCGGGTCTGGCAGGTTGAATGACAGATGACTTTTTTTTTTTTTTTTTTTTTAGCAGCGATATGGGTCTGTAACTCATTTGCTGGTTTCATGGGCTTCAGGATTGCATTGTCCTTTGAAGTCTTCCTTCCGTCTTGAGGGAATAGTAGACGATCCCATGCTAGTAGAGAAGAATTAGAGCCATCACACAGCTTCAGGTGCCAGGAGCTTTTCTCATTTTTGAGAACTTTTAATTTCTTCAGTGATCTCATTATTGGGACACGGGGCTTGACAGTGGAGATGTTTGCAGAAGCTGTTTAATCTCTTCATTAACAGCAGGAGCATGGGCTTTTGCCTTTGGAGTGTGGTTTTGCCACTTTCCATTGTTGACAAGTACTGAGGTGATGGAATTTGCAGGATACTGTTTAACTGGACAGCAATGCCCGGTGAGCTTGTTGATGGTGTTTCAGGCCTTATAGCTCGAGTGGGTAAAGGTGATATTGGATATCTCCTCCTCCCATCTGTTACGTTGCTTTTGGCCAAGCAGATCCAGTAGCTGGTTGCCTTTTTCTATTCTCTCAATATCGCAGTTGGCATCACAATACATTTTACAACTCGTTACATTCCTTGCCCCAACAGGGGGTGTAGGGTTCCTTCTGCCTCTTGGAATGGAATGTTTAGCTGCTTGGTGAAGCATAGAGCAGAAGTCAGAATATGCGTTGTCGATGTTAGATTCATAAGCCGGGTCTGGCAGGTTGAATGACAGATGACTGGGAGTTGTTTGAACTTGGGCCAGTTGACTTTCCTGAAATTCTATCTCTTTTTGTATGACATTATTATGACATTGATGTAACTGGTGACCAAGATAGGGCAGTGACCTGATCAAGGGAATCTAGGGAGAACCATTCTGGAGCAGTGGGATTGGATGTTGCTGGTGACTGTTGACAGGTCAGGACAGGTCTATATCCCGGATGACTGCTTAAGTAGAAAGTAGGTGGATCCTTAGTATTAAGCAGCAGTTGGAGGTCTTGGACTTCAATCCATTCCAGAGCCGCTTTGTCTTTCTTGTCAAAGTTGGAGTATCCCCACGCTTAATTCTACAGTTGAAATCCTGCAGACGAAGGAGCTCCGCTGAACTGGTGGAAGGGATTTGAAGTCTGCCTCAGCTGGTGGTGGTATATGATGCTGAAGTGAGTTCCCATCAATGTTATTCACTGAATCAGCACATTCGCTGAAGATTGCAGGGTTTATCTATAACACTTGTATGCCTTGCTTCACATAGGAAGTGACTCCATGCTTGTTGTGCGGAACAAAGCAAATAAGGTCAAAACCTTATTTATAGGTCTTTGTTGATCACACACCTCATTTGACACTTGAAATTATCTGGAATGAGGTATGCTCTGAAAAGGCTGACATTTAGGTGCTCATGTGTTTTATGTTAGGATGAAGATCCCATTATAATCCCACCCCCTAAATTCAAGTTAATTTCAGCCAGATAAAAATAGGTGGACTATGCTAGGGTCAGTGCAGTATTTGGCACTATGTTATGCCCAGCCAGCATTAAGGTAGGATTATTGGATAAAATGGTCGTACAGAAAATGAACATAAAATCAAATCCCCTAAATCAATTTAGTCCAAACTTGACTATGGCAAGGAATAAAAGATTGAACTTTCCTCCACATAATTTTGCAGTTTCAAGACAGTAGGATTTGTTTTAGTGTTTTTCTTTGTATTTTAAAAATTACCTAAATTTTACGTTAAATAATATAATTTTCCCAGCCTAAATGGAAGGTGCTTTTAAACTGAAACTCCAGAAATGTGTGCGTTTAATTTTAAATGTGTGCTATCGCAAAATCCCCCTCTGCTTTTCAAGACAGGAGGATAAAAATGAAATGTGTAGTTTTTCACAAAATTGACCCATTTTTGTCAATTTTCTATAATACCAAAATCAGTCCCTGTACAAAGTCTAGGGGAATTTGAAAATGCATTAGGTGACATTTCTTCAAAACGCCATGTTTCTTTCTTCTTTTCACCATACCACCAATTTCATTCATGACAATTTCAAAAAAAGAATTTTTCTAAGCACGAAGCCATAGCCAATGATCTAAGGCGTATATAGTAATACTGTCAATATCGTGCTTTTTCCTTATTCAATCTATTTCAGGACTTTACTTAGACATATAACAATATAAACATAATTTTTGTGCAAGCCTTTCTAGAGATGACCGAAAGGAATACATAGTTCACTAGCCCATATAGGATTTGTTTTCACTTATTGTTTGACTTGTATTTGTCTGTGTTTGGGCTGTTGTGTAAATTTCCCTCCAGGTTTGAAAAGCATGGTGCATGTTTGAAGGCAGTGTACTTTTTCTTGCATTTGCCTTAATAGACAGAGAAATCACAGTAGAAAGCATCGCTTATCCATATAGAGGTGCATATTCATGTACAGAAGAATATGGTACATTTTAAAGAGTAGGAAAGAAAGGCAGAATAAAACATAGATAAGCCTTGCTACCAGGATAGCTTTGAGTTATTAGGGGTTGGGACTAAAAAGGAGCAGTTACAAGAGGCAGGCTCCAATTACAAAATGGCTAAGGGCCATTACCCTCAGTTTTCTAAACAGCCCCCGTGAAGAAAATGTTGGCCTATAGTCAATTGTACTACGATGGCACTTTCCCATCCCAAATAGTATGCGGGGCTACTTTTTGGCAGAAATTTCTCAAGTAGCCCCCAATAGCTAAAAGTATTTTGCCCCTTGCAATAGAACAATTTTTCTTTAAAATTAGTTTCAGGGAGGGGGATTTTATAAGTACAAGTGCGAGGAGGGTTGTCACCAGTCGGTCGTCCCAAAGGAGCAACCCAGTCCTTTAAATCCCTCCCGTGCTCATGGTTACTTTCAACTTCACTGCCAATCAAAAATTTCTTTCCCTAAGTGAAAAAATCCCTAGATTGTTCTGAAATAAGCACTAGTACCAGAATGTGAAATTGTGGTCATATTTTATTGTTCGTGTAATTGAGAACATCTTTTTAGAAAACCTTGTTTTTCCATTCACTGCCCAAACAGAGAGGTTAGTGTTTGAGGAGTCGCTAGCACTTGTTTTTTTAATTTACCGAAACCCTCTCCGTTCACTAACGCTTTGGCCAGTACAAAATAACCCCGTCCAAATAGCCTGGTTGATAAGCCAAGAAAAAAGTGCTTTGTTTGACCATAATGCAAATTTGGAGGGTCCAGAAGAGGGGCGATCTTTTTGTATTTTTAAATTCTATTTTCACATACCCAAAGCTTGGTCTTGAAATGTCAATTTTTTGCTAGCGGAGCAATTCAATCACTAACAATAGGCGTTACCCCTTAGAACTTTACAACCCATGCACCTTAGCCTAGCTGATGACTTCACTAGTATCTTGTTGGTTTTTTGCATCTCTGACATTCTATTTCTACTAACACAAAATTAGCCCAGAACGTTTGCAATTTAAACTTTTTTTTCCCCAAACACTTTTTGACCAAAGGTGTCAGCACCGTATCTATTTAGAATTGTGAAATCTTTTACATTCAAACTGAACAAGCTTTTAAACGGACTAGACGACTATCCCACCAACAATGTGACCCATTAATTATCATTTTGTTCATAGAGTGAAATATTAGTCCCCATTTGAAGTTCGGTTTGGAGATAAAACAAAACTTGATAAGAGAGAACAGTAGCAAATCCTTTCAGGGTGGAAAGTGCACACTGCTATAGTTCCGATAAAAATTCTAGAGTTTGGCGATAATTGTGTAATTTTGTGGTGGACCATGCCCTAAGAATATATGTTTTGGTAATACATCATGCACAGGGTGCAAAATAACGAAGCAATTGCCATTGGGCCCATTACCCATGCCTTTATGGCTTAGAAGTTATCCTATTGTTTTTTGCTATTCTTACATGTAATGCCTCTAAATTGATTACCCTTCCATCGACTGCCTTGAAATTGCCTGCCCTTCAGATCCTTATTTTGCACCCTGATCATGCAAGTGTTATTAATCCCTTTCACCATTTTATATGTAGAAAGGGTTGAAATAGTTTGGCGATACGATACGGCAACATAATGTAAACTGCCGTAAAATCCAGATTCTGTGAGGAGGCTCAGGCATTAGAAAACATGCTGTAGGTTTTCCAATATAATTGCAAAAAACCTGACATTGTCGATCTAGGTTCAAAGATTTTTAAAACCATGATTAATTCGAATTCTCTCCTGTAAATTGCATTTGTCTAGGAAGAGGCAGGGACAAAGGTATTGATCGATACAAATAGCCCATAAAGCACATTTTCAATAGGCAGATGAAAAATTTTGGTACTATGCTCCCATAATAACCTTAAATTTGTTCTTTACAATTTTATACCACTTCCTGTTACAGATTAATCGGTGGGGCAATGGTGGAGTGGTCAAGACATTGATTATGCAGCCACCAATGCAGAGTTCAGCAGCATCTCACCTCTCTCTTTGTGTACATTAGTCACAGAAACCACCAAGAAAAAGAAGCAAAATCTCTTATGGTGTTATAGCATTCAATTGCTGAGATACTGACTGTCCTGAGGCTATTTTTTTGTCTCGCTCGCCGACTTTGTTCGGAAGAGACTTAGTAATCACTTTTCTGTCCTGTCTGTCTGTCTGTCCTGTCTGTCCTGCGGTCCTTCTGCCTGACTCCGTGTTCACGGGCTGGGGTATACGATTATCTGAATTACCGTAAGGGCGATGATGATTACTTGTGGAATATCGGGTCCACGAGTTCTCGACCTGATTAGATTGTTGGTGTAAATATGCAAATTCAGTAGATAATGTGCATAATTAACGAAAATTTTTCACCGTCAAGCTTGATTTACAAGTTTTCTGGAGTTTCCTAAGCGTATGATGATGTAACTGGTGGATTGGAGCGGGCTGGGAGAGTTCTCGAACTGATTAGATTTCGGCGTATTTCGGGCAAATTAAAGTTGCAAAGAGCTAATTAATATGCAAAAAACAGCGTAATTGCTAAATTTTGAAACGGTCTCATTGGATACGGAAAAACTTCCTTCACGCTTGAAAGCCTATCACTGTGCGCATCTTTTTTTGCAATTTGAACGTTTGATGATACATGCGGCTTAGGTATGGCAAATGAGCTCATAACTATGCGTAATTACGTATCTCTGAAACCGTACTTCGGATAGATGCAAAATTCCTTCGCTGCCTGAAGAAAACTATGCCATGCATCTTTTTGGGTGAATCATAATTGGTGTCAAGGCATAGGTAGACAATTAAGGGGGCATTTGTGATACATTGATCTAATTAAATATGCATAATTGCGTATCAACACTGAAATTGTAACATTGGATAATGCAAACTTCCCTTCGCTACAACTGAACTTCTATGCCGTACATATTTTGGTATGACTCACAATTGCGGTCAAAGTGCATGGATCATATTAAAAGGAGCATTGTTTGATGCAATTGACCAATTAATATCGTAATGCGGTATCGCTTAAATGGTACTTGGATACAAAATTCCTTGCGCTACAATGAGACTACTAAGATGGTAACATCTTTGTGTGAATCATAATTGTGGCAAATGCATGCGGGCCACTTAAATAGGGGCATTCTGTGATTAGGTTCAAATTGCAACTAATGCAAATCTTGGGTCGCCTTTCAAACCATTTTTCTCAGGTTTTCCAATGGGTTGTGAAATCTACCCTTCAAAAAGAATTTGATTAGAGTTTGTTTACCTTACAATAAATTAGTTTGCATTGTTTATTTTGCATTATATGGCTGTGGTGTGATTTGGTGGTGTACAAAACAGTGTACAAAACAAAAGACTTATCAAAAGTGGGAGTACACCACACAAAGGTATTAATATCAATATAGCTAGATCAGTGCCCATGTTTTCATTGAAATGATTTTTCTATGTTCGGTCATTCTTTTGGGTTGCCCATCCTGTTTTACATTCTTGGAAAAGTTGAAAATACGCAAAATTGTGCATTTCACCACTTTATGGACCCCCGTAGGCGACTCAAATTTAAAATGTGGTCACAGGTGATTTTTTTCAAAATATGTTCCAAATTGATAAATTTTCAATATTTTCTACTAAATTTAAGTGAATTTAATGGATTTTTTGCATGCTTTTCATGATTAATATCTCTAAAATGGAAAATTTTGTCCCCCGGGTGTGGTGGCAAATGAAAGAAGCAGGAAATAAGAAACAAAAATGGCAACCCGGGGTGCTACGCCTAACCATCTCTTGGTTATGATTGTTGGGGACATGTCATCAAGATTACTATCTCCCAAACGGAAGATGTTGACCTCTATGGTGTATCAAATGAAGAGTGAGAATATAGAATACTATAATGCAAACCCGGGGTGCTACTCCTAAACGTCTCTTACTTGTGCTCATATGGGGTGGACGTAAGATTAATATCTCCACAACGGAAAATTTTGTGACCCCTAGGGTGGTTTCAAATGAAAGAGTTGAGTTAGAATACTATCACAATGCAAACCCGGGGGGTGCTACTCCTAAAACATCTTAGTTAATGCGCTTGTTGAGGACTTCTCATAGATTTAATATCTCCACAATGAAATGTTGTGACCCCCTGGGTGGGGTCAAATGAAAGAAGCAGGATAAGAAACTAAATGCAAAAAACAGGGGTGCTACTCCTTAACAGCTCTGAGCTTATGCTCGTGGGGGAGGGAATTCAATACAACTTGCAATTAATATCTCCACAATGAAAATGTTGTGCACCTAGGGTGTGTCAAATGAAATAGTGGAATAAACTAGTTAATAATTGGAGTTGTTTATCTGCTTGCAACACTTTTTGGGGACACCCTGGACTCGCCACAGTTGCACTCTTGTGTGCTGCTTTTTGTCTTACAGTAATGCGCGAAAGCAGGCGAAACTTGTGGTTCGAAACCGCCCCTTGTATTAGATTGCCTGCAATATGATACATACTGTCATATTTGAGTTCTTGTCCACACTTTGCGCTCCTGAAGCACTTACCGAATTAAAGTTTTCTCTGATAGTCTTTTTCCGCCTAGCTCAGACATCAATCTGTTCCAGGAATTATTTTAATGATCTAGGGGCACAAGATACGGACAAGACTTAAACATTCTGATTTTTAATCTTCCTTTAATCCCCCCCAAAAAAAACACTATGAATTTTAGATAGCGTTCTCGGCTTTCCGCCTTCTAGATCAAAGAATATAAGCTGTGTGGGGTGGGCCTGGCTCCATGACATGGGACATGACCTTTGACCTCATCAAACATTAGAAGGAACCGGTGGTGCACTATGACCAATTTTTGGTTCCAATTAACCTTCCACTTTTTTGCATTGAGGTCAATTTAAACAAACACTAACATTTTTAGTGACACATACACCCTTACATACATACACCCATACAGAACACCACACAACAGATTGCAAAGTGGTCCTGCCAGCTATACTGGGGCCCACCAAAACATTCTTCTCAAATTTTTTTGAAGACCAACCACTGTTTGGTAAATTATCACAGTGATTACATGACGCCACCGACTTCTATTAATAACCCAGATCGCTGACTTTCTCCTGAAACGGCATACAGAATTGGAAGTGCCCATTAAGTGATAATAAGCATATTCACCTCATTTATTATAGCTTTGGCCGCCACCCCCAATGGCCAATCAATCGTCGTATTTGGAAAGCCCAAATGCATTTTTATGAGACATGCAAGTTTTTGTGTTGTTGCATTTGAGTGAACAACAACTGATGCCACATGCTGTCCACTCTGATCAAATATCTCTCTTCATTACGCAAATCAAACCAGGCGTCATCAGGAACGTTTTTTGTGCATTAGGAATGCATGATATTTTTAGAGGCATGTTTTCTTTCTCCAATCGATTGGTTTTCCGCATAATGTAATTTCAGAAAAACCGTCCGGGAAAACAATGAACATTGGGGAAATGCAACCTTGATTAATATACACACAATCACAGACTTTTATGTGCTTGTGCAGCAACTGTGATGACACGGCAGATGCTTGTGCAACAACAAGGACGACTGCTGGATGTGAAAGAATCAGGTTATGCTCTTGGTCCTCATTCAATAATACATGCGATCAATCTTTTTAATTCATGCCTTAAATTACAGATATTCAAAGTTCTGCTGAAACACAACTTCTGAAATCTCTGGAGAGCCACTGCAAAGGTTATTAGGGTTGTTGCACTGTCTGTGAACTACAACATTCCACACGTGATGCAAAGCCAGTTTTGTAAATCTAATTCCTATTTCAAGCAAAAATTATGCTTTTAATGCAAGATTCAGAACACGAATGATTGTTACTTAAAGGAGCATTTCGTGGATCCTTAGCCAGCCTCGACCCCCGAATTAACCTAAAAAATAGACGATTTTTATATCATCTGAACCGTTGGCTCTGAATATAGTAATTTTGCTAATCTTACATGCAAATTCGATCTACTCTTGAAGAAACTCCGTAATTTTGTATTTTCTGTCCGTAAACGCTTGCTCATAACATAAAACGCATCAGTCAGATCAACACTGAAATTTTAGAATGGCCTTTTCCAAGGATATCTAGTGAAACGCATAAACAAATCAATGTGCTAGGAGCACGAAATGCAACCTTTAATGTGTCAGAGGTTTGAATTATTATTCATGACCAAGTCATTCCGACAACCACTTTTGGAAAGTTATATATCCCAGTTGAATTAATCAGCAAAAGAAAATTCTGCAAATTACCCCTACTGGTTAGTTTTAATTCCTTATTCAAAAAAAAATGTGCCTAATCTTACATGCCAATTCGATCTACTTTGAAGAAACGTACCGTAATTTTGTATTTTCTGTCCGAAACGCTTGCTCATAAACATCAACGCTCCAGATCAAGAATCAACTGAAATTTTAGAAATGGCCTTTGCTCAAGGATATCTAGGAACCATAAACAATCAGGTGCCTATGAATCACGAAATGCACCTTTAATGTGTCAGAGGCTTTGAATTTTATTCATGACCAAGTTCATCACACCAGTATTTGGAAGTTATATATCACAGTGAATACACAAAAGAAATAATCTCTGCAAATTACACCTAATGTTATTTTAATTCCTATCAAAAAAAAAAACCAGGGACCTTTCCAATGTTGTTTATAAGAAAGTTTCTTGTGTTAGTAGTGTACTGCCTTACAAATTTTATACTTTGCTCATCACCAATAGGCAGGACCCTTTATACCACGAATATGCTAGAACGGTGCGGTCCAGCAACTTCATGCAACAACACGACCACAGCAGACGCAATGCCTAATGTACAAGCGGCGTACACTTATGGCGGATAATAAAAAGGCGAATAATTTTTCCCTGTTAGAGTGATGGACAACGTAAGCTCGAATGGATTTTTTGGCAGAAACTTGGGCAAATCATGTGTTTTTCCATTAAAAGTGCAGTGCGGAATTTCAGATTTGAAAACGTCAAAATACCGACCCGGGGGCTGAAAGCTAAATTTTCCAAATGGACTGATTTTGCAGAATTAACGGGAGGGGGGGCCCCTCTTGCCCCTCCCTATATCCGCGCCTGAAGTGGGTGACCATCGTCAAGCTCATCGTCTCCCCTGCTTAACCTCATTAAAACAGAGTTTTGTGTCAAAAAAAGATCATATTTTTCTCAACACCTCCCAAAAAAATTTTAGGCCTGGGAATGTATCCTTTGGATGTTATGACAAAAAGGTCTCAATGTGGTTGACCACATTTAATCAACACATACAATCCTGGGGCCAATAATAATAGCCAGGTAGCCATGTCCAACTTATGCCTGGCCGAAAATTTGAGAGTCTGGACAAACAATTTTTTCTGCTGAAAATGATAGATAAGGGTGTGTAGAATACGAAAGCTGCCGGGTGCCACCTGGGCATCCTTGAGCTTTTGGGAAATCCCAGATGGCGTCGCCATAATGATAATTATCTATTCAACCCTATTTATCAAACTAGGGAGTTAACTAGATATACTATAGGAACCCATGAAACAAAGTGCATGGCAACTTGTAACATTGAGTCATCAAATTCAAAATGGAAGTCAATCTAATAATGTAAAATATGCCATACAACAGCAAATACTTGCGATAAAAAAAATAACATGAAGTACTTAGATTATGTTGTTTAGACACAATAAATGTATTTCTGATACTTTTAAGTTGTAACATGACGTCAATCAATATGGCAGCCCAAAACAACCTTTAAATATCTTCAAAAATACTTGACACAAATGTCTAAATATTACCTTCAAGGTATAAATTATTGTGCCAATGGAAACAATTAGAAATGTCCTATGATCATAACCAATGATACCAGGTAATTCCTGATAAATAAAATGGTCAAATTATAACTGAGTGCATATAATTTGAAAAAATGTAATTCCATGGTATTTTTGACACTTGCACCAGATTAGGTTATTTCGATTTTTGGCGCATTTAAAAACAAATTGAAAGGTATGTTGTCATGGTTAGGATCAAAGGTACATTTCTAATCTAATGTCATTGACACATTGATTTCGATTTGAAGGCTGTAAGACTTATAAATTTGTGCAAATATTTTTTGAAGATGTGCCCTTTGGCTGCCATATTGATTGCAGTTCATGGTACAATTTTAAAGTTATCAGAATACATTTAATTGTGTCTAGCACCATAACCGAAGTACTTCCTCGTCTATTTTTCACGCAGGTATTTGCTGTTATTTGGCATATTTTAAAATTATTGTATGTGGCTTCCATTTGAATGTGAAGTATGCTAATGTTCAAATGCCATACCCGTTTTCATTGGCATCCTATAGTATATCTAGCTCCCTAGTTTTGATAATATAGGGTTTGAATAGAATTAATTATCGTTTATGGGGACGCCATCTTGGATTTCTCAAAGCTCAAGGATGCTAGGTGGCACCCGCAGATTCTTATTCTACACACCCTAATCTATCTTTCAGCAAAAAAATTGTGTCCATACTCAACTTTACTGTCACATGAAGGTTCTACCTGACTAAAGATAATGGTCTCGCTATGAGTTTTAAAAATATGTGTGCTTCGCTTCACCTTTGCACATTTGTCAAAACTCATAACTCGACCAATATCTTTGAGTGTATCAGCTCAAACCATCCAATTTTTTATATCAAATTGGTATCTTATGAAAAATTGGACCAATGATTTAGCTTACCCCCCCCAGCCTTTAATATGCATCACACATGTAATATTTCTTATTGAAATGTCCCAATGCAGAGCAATTTGTATTTCTCATGACAATCTTAAAGAACAATCTGAGACTATTTTCATCAACATCGAAAGTTGAGCTTTTTCCATATTGGGTCATTTCGTGTTTTTGTATCTTAGTCAGTAAAATTTATTTTCCTGTTGAACTCACCATTTTAAATTGGTTCTTATTTTTCTTCGAACAATTTAAAGCAGTGGAGACACAATTTTTGACAAGCATGTTAATTAGGGACATGCAAGAGATAATAACCCCTGTAAAAATCAGAAAAACATTGCCAGGAATCATCCTTCCCTTATAGTCAAAAGATCATTATCTGTATGTTATAGCACGCTCTATATCTCATGATCGCCACAGAGATGTGTAAAAACTAGATTTTCATTTCAAGAAATAATTACATATTTGCCCAAAATTAATTTTGTAAAATTTGCATCATGATGTAGCCATGGAATAACGAATCCAAATCAGAACTGTGTGCTATTGATATTTTGGTTTTATTTTGCTTGTCAAATACATGATGCCATTGAGCGGTCTCACTCCTTCCCTCTTTGAATATGAAAAGCATATGCACATCTGGACATCTATCCATTCACTGCTAACTTTGTCCACATTACAAAATACTTCTGTGGGGACAATTAGACAACTAAGATGGCAGGTGCTTGACACATAAGGGTCATTCTTCAGGAAATCACACATGTGACCAAACTTTTATTTGCCTCCCATGACAAAACAACCAATCTAGTGAAAGTGGAAATGTTATTTTTTGTTAGGTTTAGACAAAACCTAACCCAAAATAATGTTTCCACTTTTCGCTAGATTGGATGTTTTGTCATGGGAGGCAAATAAAATTCGGTCACGCATGTGACTTCCCGAAGAATCGGCCATAACATATTTTCACAGTACAGTACTTCATGTTATCTCAGTCTGTGTGAATAAAACCAATTTACAGTAGATGGTTTCAAGAAGTGCTTTATTGCTTGAGTCCAGTTTGGGGCCATTCTTCGGTCATGTTTGTGACCAAAAACCGGCGATTTTTTTTACTTTTAGCCCAATGCTGGTTTGTCAACGTAACCAATCTGTTATTACTTTTTACATTATTAATAACCTTCAGTCCAAACCTAACCAAAAATAATGTTTCCACTTTTGGTAGATTGGTTATTTTGTCATGGTTTCCCCCCAAAGTTAGGTCACGTGTGACCTTCTGATGGTCACAAATGTGACCGAACTTTATTTGCCCCCCCATGACAAAATAACCAATCAAGTGAAAGTGGATATATTATTTTTGGTTAGGCTTAGACTCAAGGTTATTTATAACGTAAAAAAGTAATATCAGATTAGTTATGTTGACAAAACAGCATTGGGTTGAAAGTAAAAAATCGCTGGTTTTTGGTCACAAATGTGACCGAAGAATGGCCTTTGGTACATTGGTACTATGCACCATAGTAGAGGCTGCATACAGTTAGAGGAACTCTTTTTCAACACTAGGTTCGTTCATACTTCACTGCATCTGCATTCACTATGAGTTACAATATGCTCATCCACCAAGAACACAGTTCAGTGGGTTTTACTTGTACAATTTGACATGAACTGACCTTGTGTGATCTGGGTATCATATATCATACCCAAAAATGCGGGGGGGTGTATTTTCAAAATACATTGGTGAATGAAAGCTACTGAACTGTGCCAAGGGAATTAAGATTTTTAACTAGCTCATAGTGATTGGCCAAACTGCAGTCTCTACCCAAACTACTGCATCGTGGTACTGCAATAAAGTTATTTTAACTGGATTAGCAGTAAGTTGTGGCAGAAAGTGATCAGTATTATTGGCAACTTGACACACACTACAGCGAAGTATGAGCAGACCTTTATACACATAATGGTGATGTTATATTCAGCAGAATGTCAAGTTTACCCAGCTGGCAATTCTGGAAACTGACACAACCTGAGATATTTGGGTTTTAAATGTGGTTGTTAACTCAATTCCTAAAATAGATTTAACTTTAAAAAGTAAATTGAGTACATCCTTAATATTTGCTATAATATATTCCATTAGTTATTCAACGCCTATTTCAGAAATGGAATTGTGATGGCGACTATAGTATGTTAAGCCAGATATATCAAAAACAATAACATCATTCAACAGTGACCTACAGTTGTGACAGACTCCTGAATATTATTTTTCTGTATTGTATTAATTAAATCAGGTTAAATTTAATCATATAAATTATGAGTGAGGAGAACTGGAAAATATGAAACTTGCAATGTGTTGTGCAATATGCATGACTTATCTGATTGACCTAGTTCTAAATGGACTAGATTGTGAGCACTTCCTGAAGAACATGTCAGAATATGTTCGCAGTTAGAGAGGACAATAGGCGCACAGCGTCTAAGAACTGGATAGAGGTTCTTTTGTTTACCTATAGGAAGCAAGATTGCAAACCTGTTGATGAACATAGACTTGTGTAATTGCTAAATGTCACAATCACTTCGAACACAGGATGTGGAAGATTGTGACTTCCTTTAAACATGTTTCAGCGAACTGAAAAGATGACAAAATGTTCGTCTTGTCTCTGCGTGTTTGTTGCATCATGGGAATTTTTCTATGGACAAATTCTGTTGCAAGTCATTTCTCCTTGCCAGTTTGGACGAGATTTCAGCGAGTGTAGACCTCTCAAACAGAAGGTGGAGAACTTTGGCATAACATTGTGATTTTAAAATTATTTATATTTTACACAATTCTGGAAAGTTGCTAGAATTGTCAGAGCTGCTCAAAATTTGGTGCCTTTTGGGAAATACAAAGGTTAACATTAAAATTCCAAAATTCCAGCAGGACATTGCTTCTGTACCAGTGACATTCACCTTTAATGCACTGAGTACCTGTATTGACAAATGTTCTAACCATCATGCAGTTATACTTACAGTAGTTTCAAGCTAACGAGTTTACAAAAATTAATATCGGGCCCGGTCTAGACCAAAAGGGCTTTTGCGATAACGCGAACTAAGTTGAACTGTACCAGCAAGAATGTTGGTCGCCAGATTTAATTGTCGGATCTGATTCTACAAGAGACTGGTGCGCACGCCACCAGTGAAATTTTGACTTTTAGTTTAATGATTAATGTGGCGTGGTGTAATTTGTACAATGGTAAAAACATAATAATTTTTGTGTATTTTTTACATCTTGTGTATTTGTGATTAATTCAGATCAGATTTGATTTATGTATTAAAATCATTACTTTGAATTTACATCATGGTTCAATCAATCTTCTTACAAATAGCATTGTGAAGTTGTTTTTTTGTTGTTAAATGAACCACAGGAGGTTACTTTTCTGACCGTGGGTACGTCTCGAACAACAACAGTTTTGAATTATGACCCTTAAAAATCACATCTGAATATAGTGCATACATGCATGTATGTTGGGCCCTATCTCGATGCGCACATTTGATCTACTTGGGAGAAATTTGTATTTTAGTTCTAATGATAAATGCAGCACTGTTATAAACATTCACTCATTATATTCAGATGCACCATAAGAATCAACTGACATTACTAAATCTAGTCAAAGTTAAAATGAGCACTTTTGGGTCAAATATGCTAAAAATACTTCCATGCATTTGATGCTAACCTGCGCTTTTCGAGAGGTTATTGGTAAAAAAAAAGTATAGGTCAGAGTTGAATGGCCTTATTGACTTTTTTCATTGATATATGTGGCTTGATAGTTTATAGAAAAAAATTAGTCAATTTTTTTTTTAACTTTTTTCCTTCCCCAATGTTTTGGTCAAAATCCTAAAAACAAAGACTAATTCTCAATTTCTAACCTTACAGGTCAGATTTTTTGTAATAGATCTTAAAATTACCTATAGAACATATGTAGCAAATATATAAAGGTTCTACTCAACGTACAGCTACAGATTGACATTTGGGTAAAAATGAACAATTTAAAATCAAAAACGTCATTCACAATTCAGATTGTCATCCTGGGCAAATATTTGAGATGTGGAGCCTGATGATTAAAAAAAATGCATAGAAGCTCTATAAAGTTGAGTTGAGTGAAATCTTAAGAGCTCTTTGGGCAATAGTGTCTGGAACCATACCATATTTCTGTAATAAATGCCCCGGGGGCATTAAGATTAAAGGAAGCGTTCATGATTGGTCATTTGTTCAGTTGTATTTCTGCAAAAATAATGGTGTCGTGGTTTCAATTGGTCGTAAAGAGAGTATGGTTCCCAAAATCATACTTTATTCTTCTGTCTTAAACTGGTCATTTTAAAACTCAATTTCAGATATTATGGCTTTAATACAACAAAAGGACTGCCACCACCAGTGAGAAAAAATCAAACGGGGCTTTAAGTACGGGGAATTAGGCGCTATATAAAAACGACTATTATAACGCGAGCGCTTCAACCTCCAAATTAACGTCAATACGCAGTGCGTACTACCTGGGCCCAATTTACTGAATTGAACCAGGGACATCCAGCATTAAACATTGCCTTATATTTTCAAGGGTTGTGTAAGGTGCAACGAGAGATTTTGAGGCATCCAATATGTGTTCATTAATAGTAATTTCAGAATAGATTAGACACCAATAAATTTCTTACCTTATATTTGGCTACAGAAACTGTCTTAAAAAAGAAACATAGATGGCCGGACATTAGAGCAAAAAGTGCTCAGAAAAAAGTTTTGACGGCGTAATTTGTTACAAACATCCAACCATGTGGATTTGTATCCTCATGGGGGAAATACAATAGCGTATGGGGTGTGGCCATTCTATTTTTTTAATTTTAGGTAAAAAATGGCAAAAAGGTCAAAATTGTCCAAAAATAGGTAAATCAGTCGAATGCTTCCTTTCTTCAAATAATCTATCATGAACATGTCATTTACCTCAAAGGAGTATATTGACAGTGTAATATAATGAGTTTTCAATTATAATTTTTGGGTCAAAATGGCCACAAAGGTCAAAATGTCCCAAAAATAGGTACATCAGCTCGAAAGCATTACTTTCTTAAAATCATATCAGAAACATGTCCATTTACCGTCAAAGGAGTCATAAATTAAGTGAATATAATGGGAAGTCATTCCAATTTATATTTTTGAGGTCAAATGGCCAAAAAAGTCAAAATTGTCCCAAAATAGGGTTAAACAGTCGAAAATGCATTCCTTTCTTAAAAAATAATCTATCAGAACATATCCATTTACCATCAAAGGAGTCATATTGAAGTGAATATGGAAGCCTTTCCAATTTATAAATGTGGGGTCAAAATGGCCAAAAAAGATCAAATAGTCAAAAATAGGTAAATCAATCCTATTGCCTCTTTTTCAGCTGTTTCATAGAAATGTGCGTGTTACATACCAAGGGAACACAAATGAGTGGATTGAGTGCTAGCCATTTCATTTGCTATTCTGGGGTCAAGTTGGCCAAAAAACATTCAAAATTGTCCTCAAAATCCATAAATGAGTCAAATGCCTTCCTTAACAAACAATCATAATGGGACTATGTAAAGTTTTCTTCCAAAGACCTATCTTAATAACTGAATGAGTAGTAGTATTCAATAATGACACGTTGTAGGGTCAAAATGGTCAAACAAGTTCCAAAAATTGTCCAAAAATAATAATTAGTCATAAACACTCCTTTTCTCAAAATAAGCTTAATGAACATAATTTTTCATTTTACTTCCCAGGGACAGTGATTAAGTAAATAAGCCTTTTCAATGAAAACATTTTGGGGTTAAAAATGTCCAAAAGGGATAAAAAAAGTCAAAAGATGTAAAACAGTCATAATTGTCTCTTTTCTAAAAAATAATCTCAATGGAATATAAGTAGGTGGATACAGCGTAGGTATTCATTACCCATTTTGGAAG
This sequence comes from Ophioderma brevispina, assembly GCA_023653785.1. Classification (NCBI taxonomy): domain Eukaryota; kingdom Metazoa; phylum Echinodermata; class Ophiuroidea; order Amphilepidida; family Ophiodermatidae; genus Ophioderma; species Ophioderma brevispina. Next base: position 2,333 of record JAMKCH010024659.1, on the reverse strand, counting down.
TCACATTGGCTGGAGGATCAAAATGAATCAAGATTGGGAGGGGGGAATTCAAGATTTATGGTCAATATGGTCAGAAAAATATCAACTTAAACTATGATTGATAAATGTAATGAATGCAGCAATATTTTTAAGGTTATGTTATCCATTAAATTTACAACCCTCAGTAAATTAGGGTATTGGCTATTCCATTCCAGATTTGATGGAATTCGCACAAATGTCCAATTAATCAGGCCATAGTTCACATCACCAGATACATAAAGTTGAAAATGAGGTTGCCATATAATGCACTTTTATTGGAGGGAGCAAAGAAATCAAAAGTTTATAAGTGTTATTTAATGCCCTCCTTTATACTAAGAACGCTTTTACAGCACCCGATGTTTATTATTTTGTTTTAGTGGATAAGCATGGTCCTCCTCTTTCCATTGATATCAAATAAAGTACCAACATTCCAAGTATGGCGTCAGGAATGAATCTCAAGTCCTCGGTCTGACAAAATTGGTCCCCGAAATTGGTATTTGCCACAGAAAATCTATAGGCTAAAGTCCAATTTTGACGCTAAAAAGAGTAGGAATATCGGTTTCCATGCGGTTTTCAGCTCAAATGAGGACCAAATGGCTACGTTCTATAAACATAGTTTTAGAGTTGTGCATAACTGTCATAATATTTTCAAAAGCACCAAAATTTCCTCGGGCGGCACCACCCTTACCTTCGACTTTGACAGCATAACCCCTAACCACTGTGAAGGTGCTACCTTTAAATTTTTTCGCTAAAATGACCAGAAATGATAAGAGAATGATTACCGAAAAGCTTTTTATGAAAGTTGTGGCATTGCTAGCGCAGTTGAATATTGATTTTAATTTGGTAGGTTAATCAACCAGGGCAGAATGATCATTTGGTAGAGAAAGAACCTGAAATGGGAAAAACAGTCTCTGTTCCAATTTGGCGGCATATTCAGTTATGGTTAACTGGTCCAAATGCCTTCTCCTACCTGGTTAGCAAATAAGTAAAGGTTCTGTGCGTTAGGCCTATGTTCATTATTTAATGCTACATCCACCCAGAACAGGACAAGATTGATGGATATTTTTTAGCTGTTAATATGATCAAACTCAGATCCAAAATTAAACATGAGCAGCCTACCCTCAGACCATGTTAGATCACTGTGTTATAAACATAGTACTAAAACGTTTGGTAGCCCTAGAATTAAATTCTCGCGAATAAAAATGATTTACAATTCCAATTGAGAACCAGATATAGAGGAGAAATATCAATTTGCATATCAAAAATTCAAGGTATTAAAAAACTATTTAAGCAGTATGGGTCCTTTGTGTTATAGAATTGCGAATAAGTTCAAAGCACATTATTATTGTGATTATGAGTTTTAATTGTTATTCTAAGTTCGGCTATCCTAATGTACAGCCTAAGGAAATTTGTTCACATATTAAGAGTAGTTAAAAAACTCATTAAAAAGTAATTTAGCTGATTATAAATGTCCATTAAATTAACATCCGAGATCTAGAAAATCAACACCCTGGCCCTAAACAAAACTGATTTTTAAATATTCAATAGAAATCTATATAACTTCACAGGATAATAATTAAAAAGATGGACACCGTCACAGTTTTATCAATTGGTTTCCCATTTAATTGATTTTTTAAATTTGGGGTAAATGAAAAATTTCTTGTCACATTTCGATTCCAAAATGTATGACGGCTAGCGTCTATTACCATGTTTCTTAATTTTTCCCGTGCGGATGTAAACGCATCTATCTTTGACCTACTGGCAAAAGAAGACATAATGTAAGAGTAAGACCAAGTGATACGTTTGTTACCACCATGTAATTGATTTTGATCAGTTTTTGGAGAATTTTGGTCACATTAATTCCATTTAGCACTCTTTTCACCAGATGAAAAGGCAAAAAAGTTATAGGAACCTACTTGAAAAGAGGGCATTATAATAATAGGTTTGGCCATTTCAACCAAAATCTGTGGCCATTAAGCCGATAGCTTCATTCACTATATGACCGTTGGATGCAATTTGGAAACAATTTTGACCTTATTTTGGTCATTTTGATCTAAAATATGAAAACCCAGAATGGACAAGCACCTAAAGATACTTATGACGTTTCCTTTGAAAGATAACGGCAAATGTGTCTTGAAAATGTTTGGAAAACGAGGTATTGGGATGAGTTATCATTTTTGGCCAATTTTACCCCAAATATATAAATCGGAATGGATTCCATTTTATTCACGTACATATGACTCATGTGACGGTGAAGGACGACATGTTCTAATCAATTTTTAAGAATGAATGGTATTTCGGTGATTACCTAGTTT
>JAMKCH010024658.1:0-18568 GCA_023653785.1 Ophioderma brevispina | reverse complement strand
AAAACTGATACGGGGATCTCTTTTAATTAAATTTTCGAATTATGGGTGCTAAATGACACTAATTAGATCGGTAAGCTACAGCACATGTACTACGTGATCTTAATTCATTGCAAGCTAGGTCGTTTTTTGTTTTTTAGCGGTCGCCGGGGATGCAATATTCAACTGTGTTTTCCGAGGAAATTTCAGAATTGTATTTATCCCCTCATAACCGCCCCGTGCCATCATTGCGATCAATAGCAATGTTTGAATGAATTTAAAAACACTGTTTAAATAATAGAATATTTTCATATATTGTTTACAAGAAAATACAATGATACTCATAGTTTTCCTAATTATTTGTTTATAGGTTTCATGGTAGGACCTTGTATGGCCATTACTTTGAATGGCTACATATATTTGTCATGTGACCTGCCCTAAATAACCCCATCTGAAGTTCTTCATAACCTACTTCAGAACCATGACGCAGCCCCTGGGAACGTTGCCAGCTTGCGGCGTCGACTAACTGAAAAACATTTGGGAACAAGGCCAAGTGGCTGATTGGGGATAACACGCAACAACAGGAATATACTTACCTCATCTTTAAGGTTGATAACAGCTCCCTAACAGCAGTGCCACTTCCTTTATGAATGATCCCTTACTGCCAAGAAGAATGGTGAATTTTTAATTCGACGTGTCAGTTTACTCCCATGGTACAAACAAAAATGGCGCCAAATCAGTGGCTGACTGTCACAACTAAAGCATGTGACATACATGTGACGTTCAATGACTTGTTTGTATTCTCATTTCAACCGGCAATAGCCCGTGATTATGTTTAAATAATGAACCTTCGCCTTCTTGCAGAGGGACTCGTTTCTGATCCGTGACCTCCTTCGCCACCCAAAATAACAGCGCCCTTGATCAAATAACTCTGAAGACCATATGGTTTCCAAAGTTTATGCCATTTTTCAACATGCAACTAATTTAGAACGAAAGTTAATGGGACAAAATGAAGAGTTAGAAGTCTACTCTCAACCCGTTCTGCAGTTTTGAAATTGTGAGTGTCTTTTATATAGAATTTTCAGTATACATAATGTGACCCATTGTTACAATATGCTAATATCGCCTTCACACGGGGGGGGTGTGGCATATTGGGGTGCAAGCAACCTCAAGCTAATTTATTTACAAGATTCCATTCACTTTTTGTTTTCTCTATTATCATTATCAGAAGCCATAGTAAGCCCGTTGGAAACCAGCTAGCTTGGGCCATCTTGGGTTGGCGAAATAGGAAATGTTTTGCATAGTCTTATACTGTAAACGCATCTACCAAAACCGTAGGCACTGGATTTCCTAATTTGAGGGCAATAACTTAGGCTTCCTGGATTTTTACTTACGTGTTTTTTGGCCCCACCCCCCGCCATAATATTTTATTGTTTTTCACAGCGTCTATTTTAAGATGGCGTAAATCGCCTTGCAGCGGCAATAGTGGCATTAATGTTAGGTAAAACATTCCACCATTACCGTTAATTTCGTCATGCAGCCCTCATGGTTTTTGTTCCTTTAACATTCGTCTACATTTTCCTGTAAGAATATATTATGTAAATTATTTTGTACTTTCAAGATTCGGCGCTGGTTTGCCGGTGAATCGCCGACGCTACCGGGAATCTAAAAATAGAATTCACTCAGGCATCAGTACGCATGCGCAAAATTAACCATTAACACAACGTGCAGTTTTGTTTGTTGTGACCTTATAGAGGTCCGGGTCCATGGCGTATCAAAAAAAGTGACCGGGGCCGCCGATCCCCGTTGGCAATTTTAACGTTCGTTCATCACGCTCTGAAGCTTACGTGATTGCGAATAGTGGCAGAGCCGCAAGCAGGGACAGCATATGAAACGGTCACCAAGCAACCTAACTGCGCTAAGACAATGACATCAAAAGGTTTAGCATTGCAGATTCTCAACCTCAGAAGTGTAAACATTCTGTAACAAGCTATGCAGTGAATTTATCAGTTCAAAGTTTTATTATCGAGTGTTACTTTAAGACTTAACAGATTTAGAAAGCTTGTACTCATAATTGGTTTGCAAATTTTCTGTTTAAAAAAATGTATTGCCAATGGCGGCGTATCGGTATCACCATTCGCTGTGCCAACCTGAACAAGACTATTCGCACTATTTGCTACATTCAAATGCAAATTTTTGCAGCGTATATCCCGATTGTAACGAAAAGCCGTACGGCATTGATCAACTTGAGACTGAAGCGTGGTCAGTAAGTATTTCATCCTGTTCATTGCATTTTCGGCATGTACACATACCAAACCAACAATCCAACATATTTATATTACAGAATTGCTAATGTAGGTTTACTACTGTCGCTGGAGACGTTTAGGAAACTGTAGTACTTTCTAAAAGAATCTTTGACGCATCACATAAGTTAGTCTGTTCCCGAATCATAAATACCGGCTTCGTAAAAGGTACTTGATCGACCACTTCCTAATAACCCTGTTGGCCATAATTTCTTGGACCATAACAAATGCGGCGCGTTGACCGCTGCTTGTCTCTGCCGTCTACGTGCAACACGATGGTGCGCCGTTTTGGCGGGGGAATCGGCATACGTTCAAAATCTCCAAGAAATTATGACCAGAGGTGTTGTACACACTCTCGTCAGAATTGTTTCAGAGTTATATTTCCCGTGCGACGAGCGTGACGTGCGTCAACACGAAGTGAAGGCATGATTGGCTGGTCGAATAGGTCGGCCTCCTCATTGGGTTAATTGCGCATGAGACTACCGATAGACTCCGCCCCTTTTATGCCGATATTACGACGCGCACGTTGCCCACCTCTGAACAATCTGGCAGCAACTAATAGGACATTCGAATCCATTTACATGCACTGGGCATTTTCGAACAGCTGATTCTCAAGGCTAGTTACTGGTACGAAAGTGACATCATACAGTATGAATGACACAAACTTTGCAAGGTACCGGAGACTGTTACAGCCCAAGAATAACAATGATTATTTCAGTTTGAGTAGTAAGATTAAGTCAAAATTAGCACATAAAAGAATATTTAAATTAGTTAAGATAACATGATATAAAAATATTACCGGTTTGTGTGCATAGCTGGTTAATGGGCAAAGCAATTAGAATTCAAAGAGAACCGCGGAGAATGTTCTGGAATTACTGGACTAGGAGAGCGACTAGCCTAATCAAGGTGATGGTGTCGGCTTAGATGGGCCCTCCTGTATCTACAGCACATGCGTGGTGTGGGGTGATGGCTATGAACATCTAATATGGGACATGGAGCTGAATCAGAATCATGAACATAATGGACTATATTAGCACATGACTCATATAGAGAGGCCAGATCCTTCAGTCTGTTGAGAGGAGATATATAAAGCCATGGTGAGAGAAGATGAGTCAGAGTTACATACCCTCATGCTCCAAGTAATTAGCAGAGTTTCCAAGCATAGTGACTTCCAGTGTTCCAGTTAGTGACAGTGACAGTTAAACATTGTCGCCTATAGTGGACATTGTCATAGTAGTCTCAGCTCATCAGTTTTTCGTCCGATTTGTGTAAGCCGTGTTCGGGTTCCGGTATTCGTGCCTTGGATCCAAGGAATAAAAAAAAGCTACAGCACTTTTGGATTTATATTTGTCGACCTCCGAGCTTCGGGAATCATTGGAGCTGGTTTCTTCAGTAGGACAAGTCGTCCGTGGACACGATCAAACTAATGAAAATAGTTAAGTTTTACGCTGGAATATACGCCAGGACTCTTTGCAAGTTCGGCATCGCAATTGTAATCTCGCTGCAGACCGAGTCGCGGCACACACACAGGTAGTAAGTTTAGTAGTATTAATTAAAAACTTTATTATAGTTGATCTTTGATTATGATACCTAATCGATGTTTGATGAATTGATTTAAACACACATTGAAATGAAAAATCATTGCTTTTAAAATTTGTAATCAAGTTCACAGTGGATTGTCTAGTTATTCAGGATTTGAATCCGTAGTTTTGAGGTGTTTCTTGCCCCTTGGTCTCAAGGTGACCGTAACAAGACTAAAAAATACCGACAACAATACGCACTCAACAGCATTCATGGTCATGTTTTTTAATTGTGGGCACCCAAAAATGGTGGTTGTCACATATTTATGGGTTTCATTGTTTCCTATTTTCTGTCATACTTTACAATACTCCAACAAAATAGAGAAGTATGAGTATTCAAATTTATGGTGATACAATACAAAAACATCCAACCAATGAGCAGTGTAACTCACTTAAATCTCACTTGATAACTCACTACACTTAATTAGCCGGTGAGGTGGAGGAGTGGTTGAGGTGGAGGCTGGTTGCTGGCATTGTACATTTCAATGGAAACCACTTGCAGATGAACATAAAAAATTTTTTTTTGGGGGGAAATTATTTTGCCATAAATGGTAAAAATCCATAGTTTTTATATCAGATATGTGGCTAATTGAACGATTAATTAAACTCAAAAATTGATTAAATGGAACTTGGATCAATACACTTTCCTCCCTATACAATTCACACACATACGCTCTTTAATTATGATTAATGGGTGCTACCATTAAATAAAAAAGAAGTTTGAGCTTTAATTGTCAGAAAAAGCTTATGTACAACACATCTTGCATCCTGTACCTAACAAAATACTATATACACAAGGGTGGCAAGGTTTTTGAGAGAATAGCACCCTTCACTTGAATTGGTTTTAAAAAACTGTCATTATTTCATGAAAACGGAAGGTGGTAATTTTTCCTAACCTGTAAAAATTGATTCTTTGACCTCAAAATCATATACCTCATAGTAAAATCAACACGTAGGTGGAAATAATTAATATTTTGACACAACATTGTCTTTTATGTTACCCAAACAGAACCAAAAATTTGGATTACACCCTGTAAAACGAATTAGGCTCTAGATAATTTAGGCATATTATATATTGCCGGAAAGGAAAAAAAAAAAAAAAAAAGCGGAAAGTGGCGGTCTTCCACATCGCAAAAATACACTCATTTTTGTTTCAACAGCCCGCATTAAGGAATGTAAGAAAAACAAAAATAGAGTGTTGAAACTGCTTTTTCGTGTTGCCCCTGTATATTTTTCTTATGGGACACCCTGTATAATCATCCCATTCATGCCTAGTTGAATGCCCCACCCTATATAAGCTTTAGAAACTACTTTCATATGCTTTTGATAAAAACATTTAAGCTTTGCAGTGTTATTTTTAGAGAGGGGTATTTTTAGGCAAGAATTGGTAGATGTGACCACAAATGGGGTCCACCACCTTAAAAAAAAAATGACCTCATGTAAATTCTTGCAATGCTTACATTAATACTACATGCCATTAGGTTGTGCAAATTTGATCTCCCAAAGTGGGTTCAGATTATCAACCTCCTCCGTGGTGATTGGTGAACTCCGGTAACTGATTTTTCAGGCGAAGGATAATCAACTGAGGCTACGCTAAACATCTGTTGTCTTTGAATTCACTGGAGTCTTTTTAATTCAATTTGTTGCTTTTTACCTCACTGTATTTTAATCATGCCCCGTCAGAGGACCACTATCTGATGCCAGTCTGGGACACACGTTGCCCTTATTAAGGCAGGCATCACCAGATGTCAAGTCAGATGGCATCTTCAGTGCTCCAACTAAATGTGGAAGGTCTCACTAGGGCAAAGATACACATCATCGAACACCTCACACATTCGCATAAAGTCACTGGGGATTCTCCTCCAAGAGACACACGCTGCCGACCAGTTCCATTTGAACATCTGCGGCTGTACACTCCTAGCTGCACACACCACGACGCGCTACCCAAGGGATTGCCACCTTCGCTAGTAAATCAGCCCAATGGAAACAAATTGCAACCTCACCGCAGACTCCACCATGGAATGGAACTACCAAAATTGCAGGTGTTCATGTCCCCAAGTCTCAAGCCCCTCCTAACCATCGGCTTCAAGCAGATTCGACCAACTTATGGTTGGCACCTGGCATTATTGCCGGCGGACTTGAACAGTCATAGCATACCGGGGTGACAGGGACAACCAACCCTGCTGGCGTTACCCTAAGAGGACGGGCCTCAAAATCCGGGCTACAACTATTGCACACCCCAAGCAACCAGACACCTTCAACTCCGGAAGGTGGAATAAGTCTACAAACCCTGACCTCGCTTTTGCAAACAGGACAATATCCCCCTTCACCGAATGTTCTCGGCCGCTTTCCGAACGTCAACCACCGACCATCACTGATCGCTCGGGAGACCTTGATAAGCCTATACCAACAAAGCCAGTCAAAAAGTGGAACTGCCGCAAGCAGACTGGGACCAGTTCAAGAACCTGGTGGATATGAAGTAGTACTCAAACATCCCAACAACCAACATCCTCCAACATGGACAATTCTACCACAGGCACTGTGTCAAAACTCTTTTTAATATAGCCAAAGAAGACCATTCCACTTGGTGCCGTCGCAGTTATATCCCATCCGGAGAGGAAGTGATACTCTTTACAAGACGTCCTGAATTCTGAACCGGGAAAGAAGCTTCATCCAAGGATTCAGACCTGGACAAATTGCTTGAACAGGAAACGCTGCGGCGCTGGAGGAGACGGGTCCAAGGACGACTTCAACCCACTCCAGCAGGCAGGCCTGGAAGACTAAAACCGCCTCACGGCAGAATTTGGCGGAATTTCCAAACCATTCGAAATGCCCAATGACTGCCAACTCAATTGCTGAGCAAACTCCTCGCAAATGATCCTTTCAAGAACAATCGATAATGATCAACACTAGCTCTGTCAAAAAAGAGATCCACCAAACGCCGTCGAGCCCCCTGCGGGATGGGTCACTTAAAACATCTTTCACTAGATGAGCTTACCTCTGCTATAAGCTAACTAAAGAGTGGAAAGGCCAGGCCCTGATACCATACCAGCAGAGTTCCTGATGCAATGCGGCCCACGATGTTTAGATTGGGATCAGGAGTTTACACATGTTGCCTCACCAACCAGTCCTTACCCAAGCTCTGGAGGAGAGCTACTACATCGCACTCCCCAAACCAAACAAGCTTGTCGACAACCCTAAGAAATACCGCACAATATCACTACTGTGCTGCGTCTCCTTCAAATCTGAGAGGATGATCCTGCCCGGCTGGAGCCCAATCGTCGAACCCATTGCCTGACAAACAAGCAGGATTTTGTCGTGGCCGGAGCACTGTCCAGCAGATCGTAAAACTCACAAATGATATTGAGGAAAGCTTTGAAAAAGCGCATAAGGCAGGCGTCATCTTGGTGGACCTGTACTGCAGCAATGACACCGTGTCACACCAGGGTCTGACACTCAAAACTTCTCAGGACTATTCCGGATCGTCACCTTGTACACATCATATGTAACATGCTTGCAAACTGTAGGCTTTATTCTCAAGACCAGTGATGGGCAGGAGTAGTCGTCTGCGTCATCTGCGGAACGGTCGTACCACAAGGATCTCAGATTGTCTCCTATGCCTGTTCAACTTGTATATCAGCGATATACCTCACTAAAAACAACATCTAGACAATATGGTACGCCGACGATCTTGCCCTCCTCCCACTCAGACAGCATTGGACAGAAAGTAGAAAGCACACTTACAGACATGGCCCTACTCGCAGCATATCTCAAGACCTGGAACTGGAGCCTGAAGCTTGAGCGAAGCCAAGGCCACCGCTTGAGAACCATAAAACGGCTGCCTCCGCCCCACTCCATCTGAATTTTCACCTGCTTTCAGGCATGCACTGCAGCACTCGGAGGGAGCACCACTCGCACAAAACTAGGGAATAAGGCCCTGCTGGACAAACAAGCAACCTTCTGCATAACACTGTCAAAGAATCTCACCAAATCGGTAGACAGAGACTGCGCAAGTGCGCTCTCGCCGACCTTTATGCCGAAACGCTGCTAAACTCTCCAGTTCCCCATTCAACATCTTACAGACATGGCCATACTGCCTGGAGCTAGGACATTCCAAGACCAGATCAACTCTGTATTACAACCTAAGACAGAACTACCACCGGGCAGCAATATCCCACGGCAAGGAATGGATGGGTCACTCTAAACCGGATTCGCACAGGAGTCGGTCGCTTCAATAGCAATATGCACCGATGGGGGTGCGGCCATCGCCAGCCTGCCAATGTGGTTCTCATCACAGACGCGACCACATTTCAATGAGTGCCCTACCTGTTGTCCACCGCGGGGATAAGATATCTCAAACCCCAACCAATCAACAGGCAGTTGGCCCAAACGTTTACAACACATTTAGCGGCTGCTAATACGCATCCCAGAAGAAGAAGATATCCCAAAGTGTTCATTTGAGAAGACATAGGACGGAGCGGATAGTTATCAAAGGTCATTCCAGCCAAAACACAAAAGTGGGAACCCAACCTCTAGATTTTGTTGGATTACACTTACAGTCAAAGGTACATTGTGGTGCTTGCTACAGAGGAGGTCAAAAGGAAAAAATTCAAATCCATTACGTTCGAAGTGAAAGGCTTAAAGTTTTACTACTCGACCTTAAAGTGAGCTTTTTCAGAAGACCATTTATGTAGCATCTTTGATGGGCCTTTTCTCAGTAATTAAGCAATGAGTTCTTCATTTTTCTTGCAAATACTTATATTACAAAGTAAAAATTAAGCCCTCATATAATTGCCCAGCTACAAAATGGACTAAAATTGGACCAGAGGGAGCTAATTCGACCACCAACACCTGGTATGAAGTTCTAGCAGTGGAAAAATATTAGCATATACACTTATAACAATCGTTGTGATATAAAGTTTTGGTTGTATTTTTGATTTGTTCTTCAGTGGAAAAACGATGATAGCAAAGTTGGGCCATTTTGTTTAAAGTTGCAGAATTCAGAAACCTTTACCAGAAAAAAGTGCAAAAATTTGCCAAAGGAACTTGTCAAATTTGAATGGGTCAAAAAACATGTCATGAGGATTGTTTTGGATGATACTGATCATATCTAAAGTGGTTCTGTAGTGATGAAAAAAAAATCCCAAAATACTTTATAGTGGAAAGGTTGAATTCCGCAACTTTTAAACCAAAACTGAGCATAATTTGCTTGATATGTATCCACATTTTTCAATGAAGGACATTCAAAACAAAAAAAAACTTCTATCACAATGATGTGAATAATGGATTGCTAATATTTTTTTCAATGCTAGACTATTCTTATTTGGTTTTTGTGCGCACTTGAACATTTTTCAGGAAAAAATGAAAATTCGGTGCGAAAGCATCCGAAAAAAAATGAAAAAAAAGTGAGTCAAAAATGCAATAAAGTTTTGTTTAATATCCTGCATTTGGCATTTGTAGTTTTACATTTCTTCTGAGACAAACTTGTTTTTTTTTGCCTAAAAGCTCTTGCATGTCCGTACTTATATCAGTTTTCTAAACTGTGACGCTGTTGCTTAAACTTGCTCTAAAAATAAAAGAGACAATTTGCATGGGGTCAAACAGCTGTGTACAGCTCTCACCGGCAATTGGCAGCAGTCCCCTTCACTGTAAATACAGCAATTTTCCTTATTCCTGAGGGGAAAGTGGCCCAGTGGCAATAATGCACAGCAATGTGTGTCGGTCCTGAGGGGAAAACGTCCCACCAGCAACTCGCAGCAGTGTTAATAAGTATAATATCTTCCAACGTCTGACCAGCAAAATTTGGCATCCGAAGTAACTTGATTGCTGGGGTTTTTGCCGTTGTGTTTGTTAGGGTTAAAGGGGCATTACAGTGTGTACGTGATCCACAGCCTTGTCATGACTTGCCTAATACTAAGTGTAGTATATGTGTGCCTAATCATACACTGTACATGCAAATTCTGCTCTTGAAGAAATTCAGAATTTTGTATTTTTGTCTGTAAATGGACAGAAAATACAACACAGTTGTTTTTGGTGGAAGGAAGTAGGTTGAGGAAGTAAGTACCGGTATGGTATGTGTGCTTAGTCACAGTGGCGTAACAGGCGGGGGGGGGGGGGGGGGGGGGGCAGGGGGGACAGGTTGCCCCCCCCCCTGACGACTTTGGCCGGGAAAAAAATTGCAAAAATCATGCTAAATCAGCCGTTTTTTAGCCCTCTGACCATGAAAAATTGGCCTTTTGACCCCCCTGAGAGGGAAAATTTCCCAAGACTGGGAAATTTGCCCCCTCAGAGCGGGTAAGCCTGTTACGCCACTGCTTAGTCATGTGCGCAGATTTGATCTACTTTGAAGAAAATTCTTAATTTTGCACTCTCTGTCCGTAAATGGATTGAAATCACAACACAGTAGCCTATGGGGCACTATGATATGAACATTTGCTCCTGAATAACATTAAAACATACCATCAGAATTAACTGAAATTTTTTAACAACTTTTTTTCAGAATATCTAATGAAACCATTTAAAAAGTGAAGCTGTGGATCACAAATAATGCACTTTTAAGTCCAATTATTGTTTTCAGGATTTTTCTCAGAACTCAATGTCTCCAATTCAATTATTTTTTTTTCAGATGGCTGCAAGTGCATTAGACAGTCAAGATTCAAATGATGAAGAATTCTATAGGCCATCAACTGGTGGAAATGTACACATTGATGATGAATACGCCAAGGAGCTGGCATTCCATCTGAATCAGTTGCGTCGTGAAGAAACTCTCTGTGATGTCACCATCATGGTTGACCACAGGAGATTTAGAGCTCATAAGGTGGTCCTTTGTGCAGCCAGCAATTACTTCTCTGCAATGTTTACCAGTGGATTTCAAGAAACCAGCCAATCTGAAATTACCATTGAAGGTAACAGTGAGGCTTTTCAGAGACTCCTCGATTTTGCCTACACCGGTGAACTTTGCTTGACACCCGAGTCGATCACAAACGTGATTAGTATGGCTAGCTACATGCAGTTCAACAAAGCAGCACCGTTATGCTCTCGGTTCATGAAGAAAGCCTACGAGAAGAAAACTATACGTCTACCTGATGCCTTTAATATTCTCAATCTTGCCAACAGTCACCAGTTTCCTTCCTTAAAGAAACATGCCAGAAAGTACTTGGCGACCAACTTTGTGGCATTTTCACAGACGGAAAGCTTTCTCAAAGAGGCATCTGTGGAGTACCTTGACAGTGTCTTGAGTCGAAAGGATCTCGGTCTGTGGGTGACAGAGGAACAGGTAATGCCTTTTGAGTGTACTACTGCACTTTGTCCGGACAGAAGTAAAGAGTGATGTCATCACTTTGTCACAGCTATTTCGCATGCGTATAATGCACACTATGTACACACCTGTTTACAGCTGCGACTTGCCGTAATACGCATGCTTAACACTGTGTATAATCTACATGTATGACATCACTCCTTCTAGTCGGATGAACTATAGTGTCAGATAGCTTCATATTTTCATGAATTGTGTAAGAGGCTTCAATATGCAAATTTGCATTCTTCTTAATTGATGCAAGTACTATTGTTGTTGAGTGGCGTGTGCCATAGAGCAAGACTCAATTCCAGTTTTTAAGTATACATTTGTTTTAGAGGTGCGTGGGGGAATTTTTTTATACATCAATGGGGAAAATTGTTCCCTCCTTGTCGAAAGGTGCATCCTTAGAGGGATTTTATTTGTTTGTTTTTTTTCATTTCATCATAGATCTTACAGGCACTTGTAGCTTGGTTAAAGAGAGACTGGCAAAATCGGCAAGAGTATGCAGAATTACTACTTAAACAAGTCAAACTCGGTTTGATTCCAATCTCAAACTTGAAGAATCTTATGGATGCTGAGATTCAAGCTCTACCCGGCTGCAAAGAGTTGATTGATGAAGTAGAGAAATGCCTGGCTTTGAAGGAGTCAAGTAACATTCCAATGTCTGTACAGTACCCAGCTCTATTTGCCACCAGGGGAACAGTTAAAGTAAGTTACTGTTGCTTTGCTTTGATGTCTTATGATGGAGGCATTTCAAAATGTATGTCATTTAAAGTGACAGGAGATTTTTTTGAGGATACAAATTTCTCTCAAATTTCACTGGATCGGTTGTAGACCACCTAACGAGAACGTGGGCAAATAAGTGCAAAAGAAAACCGCTTACCTTGTTTTGAACTTGCCTGCTATCGTAATCGTCCCTATAGAAAACCATGCATTGAATTTCTGTCGTGCACGACAGAAATTACTAAATCATCATTTTATTATATAAAGACGGCGTATCAGCTTATTCACTTCAGATGTGATCTAATGCATATGCAAAAAACCTGGGTTCGAAAAAAAAATTGAGGGTGCTTTCCTCTGGAAATGTCATCATGTGTTTCTTTAAAGGCTGACTCAGAGATTTCCTGAGGATTTCCCACAATTTTCTAACAAATCATGCTTTATGCATATACATAATGCTTGTCCACATACACCAATCACTGAGCGTAATAGCTAAGCTCAAATTGATGTCCGACATAAAGAAAAACACAACTTATCTGGATCTGGATCTTGAATTTTTCTTATACACAGTATCCTATGTGTAGATGAATGTTCACTACATCAAAATAAAGAATCCAATTAATCTTAAACTTTGGAATTGAGCATTTTAGTATTTTTAATTAAAGGTGCATTTCTTGATTCCAGCACCATCTTTTTAATTAATGATTCACTAGATATCCTTGTGAAAAGCTTATTCACAAAGTTTTAGTTGCTCCCTATCTTGAGGTTTTGTGTTATGAGCAAGTGCTTGTTTCCCACGGTCCCATAGGCCACTGTGCTGTAATTTCTGTCCATATACGGACAGAAAATAACAAAATTGCGAATTTCTTACAGATACGACTGAATTTGCACGTAAGATTTGGTACACATGGATTACTAAGGCTAACAGTTCAGATGATTTAAAATCTCAACTTTTTTTTAGGTAAGTCGGGGGGACGAGGTTGTGGATCACGAAATTCCCCTTTAAAGGCTGACTCAGAGATTTCAAAATAAAATATTTTGTGTAGTAATTAAAAATAGTCATCTAGAACTATAGATAGTCACCTAAAATGCTTAATTCCGAAGTAAGAGATATATTGGATTTTCTGTTTTCATACAGTCAAGAGACTTAAGGGGCTATGGGGCTACTTGAGCAAATTCTTCCAAAGAGTAGCCCTCATAGTACATTTTACTATAGGCTAAAATTTCTCACAGGGGCTATTTTGTGAAAATTGAGGGCTAATCGCCCGTAGCCCTTGTGTATTTTGAGCCCTGCATGCAGTAAACATTTATGCACAGTGTAACGGTGTCATAGGATACCGTGAATAACAAAAATTAGATGAACTATACCTGTGAAGAGACCGTTGCAAATCGCTGATGTAGAGCACGTTAGAATGAGACCGTTGTCAAGTCAACTGGCTCACGCTAACTTTGGTTCGAGCCACCGATCACATTGATCACAACACAAATCCAGTGGCATATCATAATTCGGAACAGGTGCATGAGCCAAGGCGTGAACCAGTAACCAATGGATACTAACGTGCACTACATCAACAAGTATTCTCTCAGACACTTGAATCAATTGAATACATTTTGAAACAGTAGTTACAACGGACCAGCGCCCCGGCCCCATTGGGGGATGTCGTGTCAAAGGTCATGACACGACATCTACTTAATTTGTCTTGTGTTTCTTCGCGCAATAATCGCCACTCGGCCCGGCTACTTGCCGTTAAATCGTCAAAATATGACGGAAAATGAACAAAATGGTGAACTAATGAACATTTTATCTGACATACAAAAACGTCTAGAAGCGTTAGAAACCAAGGTTAGTGACAAAGTCGACGTGCAGAAAGAAAATGAACCAAATGAAATTGACAGTGGCGCAAATGATGAGCAGACGACAAGTACGAGTTCGAGTGACAATGTAAACTCTAAAACTGAACAGGCTCAAGCCACAGGTGAAGTCAGTGCGACAAATCACCAGGAAAAACAATTTGAAATACAGAAAGAATTTCAAGTTATTAAAGATGCAGTTGCCAGAGTACCTCTTGACACATCGATATGCTTGTGTGAGGGGCCGTGCCCCACTGGAAATAATAATAAAGCAGAACGATCTGTGTACTTTCAGCTAACAAAAAGTTCACGCTACATTGAGACTGCATTAAAAATCCTAAAAATTTGCTACAAATTTGCTACAACTATTTGGACAGTTCAGGAGCAGTTGATCCTTCCTACATTGATCAAATCACTACTGTACTTAAGGCCCACATGGACTCCAACTAGGAGGAGTATCAGGCGGTTCTTGTTGCATCACAGTTTGACTCTGAAACCGCAAAGGTTTTTCGCACGCTGCAGAAGAACACATCTTGCTTCACAAGCGAAGGAGTTGCTCAACTAAAAATTGCAGCGGAGCTGGCCGCGATTACGCAGGGGCAAAAACACAGTCAAAGTGCACATTTTGGGTCTGGTCGCAACTATCATCAGCGCAGCCAGCACAATTACAGAAATAATAGAGGTGCTGGGTATCGAAGTAATTTCAGGGGAGGAAGGTCTCAGGGACATGATCCATATTCTTATCAACCAACACATCCCAATCATAGTGGTGAGTAGGCCTTGTTGTTTAGGCTTTGTTTTTTCAGTATGCAGCTCATTAATTTCAACAGGTGGCGTGAGATTGGAGCACCTGAGACTGTTATCAATTGGATCTCTAAGGGGGTGCTACTCCCTTTTGCCCAGACAGACCTTCCACCACCATTTGAAATTTAAAATAAAAGGTTTACTTCAGTCCAGGCTAAATTTTTGGATAGCGAGCTCAAAAGTCTGGTAACTAAGGGTGTTGTTAAAAAGTGTACTACAAAACCAAGACTTATTTCCCCATTAAAGGTGGTTCCTAAGAAAGGAAAAAATCAGTGGCGCTTAATAATAGATCTGAGTGTGTTGAATTCATATATTATGCCACCCAAGTTCACAAATGAGAAAATTGAGGTTATTTCTTCTATTGTTTTGGAGAATGATTTATTAGTAACCCTTGACCTAAAAGATGGGTTTTACCATGTGCCTGTAGCAGAGAGCCACCACACTTTTCTAGGTTTTGCTTGGAAAAAGCAATATTATTGTTGGACAAAATTGCCTTTTGGGCTAAACGCTTCACCATACTTCTTTGCTAAAACGCTAAGGCCAGTGTTGTCATATGTTCGTACACAGGGTTTGCGCACAGCTCTCTTTGTAGATGATTGGATTTTGGCTGCGCAACCTGATGATATTGTTGATCATAAAAACTTATCTCAACCTTGGAGGATCTGGGATGGACGATAAACTATAAAAAATCTTCGCTGAATCCTGAATCCTCCAAAACCTGGATAGGTTATGAAATTTCTACTCAGAAAAGAAATCCAGGATTATGTATCCCCTCAAATCGTATTCGCAAACTAAGACACGACATACAGAGGGCGCTACGCAAAAAATCCCTACAATCAAAAGCACTGGCTCGCATTGCTGGACAGTGCGTTGCAATGGCCGCATGTATAATAGTACTGCTTCGAATGTTTTCGCGATTTTGGCAACAAAGAACTCGTGGCACGACATGATAATAATTTCAGCGGCCGCCAAACAGGATTTAAGGTTGGTGGCTTTCAGCATATGCAAAATACTGAAACAACAGAAGGCTATGCAAACGTGCCAAAGTGAATACAAATTTTCACGAGCTTCCTCGAGCAGTATGTCGAGCTGGCTAGGGAGCAGCCAAACTGCAGGTTTTTGGAATGCAAGGCTGCAGAACATGCCATCACTATCGCGAAATGACTGCCATACTTATGCACCGTAGTCCTTCAGAACTATGATAAAGTGTGAAAAATCGTTTCAAAATTGTGGCGACAATATTCACAGTGGCATACTAAATCATCTGGGAGGGTCCAGCGATTACATTGAAACATTTTGAAATGTCAAATCTCATATATAAAGTTGCTTTCAATTAGAGGGAATTTTAAATTGAAAGGGCTATCCTGCGTTCCTTTTCATTATTATCATTGCTTTTGAAAGCTGTAGCTCAGTGTTTAGCTCTACAATGAGTTTGTTTACAACTGAGGAACGATCTTATTATTCTCCAGGACGGGTCATATGAAGCTGTTTTCTGGCTGAACGGCGAATTGGCTCCAAATACACAGATTCCCCTCTATGAGTTTTATACCAAATGTTGACAGAAAGTTCAATCAACTGACAATGAGAACAAGACGATCATATTGCTGACGTTACCGCTGAACTCAGAGTAAAGCTGAAGAGTTGTTTTCCCAATGATAACTATCCTTCCAAGATACACTTTCATGAGAATATTTGATATAATTCATGACCGTCAACAGAATGCCATTAGATTTATTACACGTGCAGAGTGATTTTGAACAGTTTTTTCTCTAGATGGTGGCTGGTTTGTAATTTCAGATTTGTTTGCAATGCCTTGTTACCAGGTTCCAAACAAAGATATGTAGTTATAAACAGCTTTCAAAACGATTTTGACATGTCTACCCAATTGAGAAATTTGCCACAAAGAAAGTTTCGAAATTTTGTTGAGACCATGGGAATGCTCAAAAGTGTGCTACATCAGGGATTTGTAATAATGAGTCTGGGATCACATTCGGGGATTCCCTAATTCAACGGCAGCGTTTGAAACGTGAAATTTCTGTCTGTCCATTAGGAAATAATAGCACCATCTCATGAAAATGATCCTAACCTAGACCACAAAATAACCAAACAAAGTAATGTTGTCGGTATTTGGGTGGTATATGGTAATTACGGAATCTACAATATTTGTGTTAGTTGTGGTTATGTGATCTGATCATGACAAATCAAGGTGGCGTACATCCACATATTCCGAAACTGGCCCGCAATTATTATCGGTGGTTCTGTACATTTTAGCCGATGGTGCAGTTGTGGGGTTGTTTATTACTGTGGTATTGTGGTTATGATTGAGGTACTCTAATTTTGGTTATAGTTATGATGCTTTATTCTAAATAAAGCATATACACAATCAATATTTTGTGTTAGTTTCTGGTCTTTGGATAGGAAGTGCAAGCTATGATGAAAGTTGTGGTATATTGTGATCTGTGGTTAAGACTCCCGGCTTGTTGGTTTACGCAGCTTACTGATGCTCTTTCAAAACATTGTGTTGCCAAAAATTATGCCTTTTCTTTGTAACCCAATCTAATTAGCTAAGGCTGCATCCTTCAAATTACCCAAAATAGGTTTTGGTTTATTTGGGAATGACACGTTGGTCTGTGTTGGAAAGGGTTTACATTGATTTAAACTTGTGATAAATCACACCTGGCATTTTCAGTTGTTATCAATGAATCTTTTTCAACCCGGCTCTAAACTTCATCAGTGCCTAAAGGTTGGACATTTGCGGGGATTGGGTCATTACTGCCGACAAAGGTTGCCTGGTGATAGCAACTGAAAAATTCTAGGTACACAATTTGTTCTTGCTTGTGTTTGTTTTAGCATTTCAGTTCAGTCAATTGCTTGCTATATGAAAAAGTTCTGTTAAAAAGTGGAAATTTGTAAAGTTATTTTTTACGGTCTCACCAGAATGTGTGTGCATATTGATGCTATATTTGCTGCCAATAAAATGGAAATTGACAACATTATTGGTTGACCAAAATGGATACCCTTTGCGCTCATACTCCCAAAACCACACATATTAGCCCTAAGATTTCCACAGGGTCCATAAAAAATATCACTTTCTTTTCCTGATCCAAAATTGCAATTCCAACCACTTCCGGTAAAATTTGGGCTTCTGGGGACGATGCCATTAGCCATCAGGCCATGGACCTTTAAGAGTATGTCAAATATGGGATTGCCTTTCAACTCATTCCAATTTTATTGGTGAGGAGTATATATGTGAATGGTTGTTTTGTTAAAAAATAAAATGTTTTGTTCATTTCAATAACCAAACACAGACAACTTTCGCGCTTGCGTCACATACTAATATTTTGTAGTTCTTTCATGCAATTATCAGTGGCGTAGCCAGGATTTTGTTGACGAGGGGGCACACATGTGAAATGTACCGACACATGTATTGTACAGACAAACTATTTTTTCCCGGCTTGCTACGCTGCGCCCCCCGGTTGACCCAAATATTTTTGGCGTCGCCTCCAAAATCTGAACAGCGGTGGGGGGTGGGGGGGGGGGTTTGTGGGGGGGTGTTGTGTGGGGGGGGGGGGGGTGGGGGGGGGGGGGGTGTGTGTTTTGTGTGGTGGTTTTGTTTTGTTTTGTGTGTGTGTTTGGTTGGGGTTGTTGTGTGTTGGGTTGTGGGGGGGGTTTACGCACAGGCACAACATCACCCCGACGCACAGTCTTAGGTAGTCATTATTGTACCCCTTAAGCTTGTTGTTGTACAATTGTTAGGAAGCTCTCTGTATTTATATCATGCACCCCGCGCTCAAACCAACAACATTACAGCTTTTATACAAATGGTACCAACCGACCGTTATTATACCACCAGACACAATGCCCCCCCCTCCCCCCCCCCCCCCGGCTACGCCACTGCAAAGTATTCAGCCAATTGCATGATCAAGAAATGCCCTTAAAGAAATTTCCACTTTTTAATAACAGAAGTAAATGTGGTTTTGTTTCACAGGCCTTGATATCAATTGATCCTCACGTGTGGTCTGACCATGCTGTCTGAA